>SJYX01015760.1:277075-315047 GCA_006410675.1 Oreotragus oreotragus | reverse complement strand
AGAGATGAATCATTGGAAAAGACCCTGATACTGGGAAAGATTGAGGGCAGTAGGAGAAGGGGACGACAGAGGATGAGATGATTGGATGGCATCACTGACTCAATGGACAAGGGTTTGGGTGGACTCCAAGAGTTGGTGATGGACAGGGAGGCCTGGTGTGCTGAGATTTATGGGGTCTCAAAGAGTCAGACACGATGGAGCAACTGAATTGACAAGATCATAGAAAAAGCAAAGGAATTTCAGGAAAACATCTACTTCTGATCCATTGACTGTGCTAAAGCCTTTGACTGTGTGGATCACAACAAAGTCTGGAAAATTCTTAAAGATATGGCAATACTAGACCACCTTACCTGTCTCCTGAGAAACCTGTATGCAGGTCAAGAAGCAACAGTTAGAACCTTATATGTAAAACTGACTGATTCAAAATTGGGAAAGAAGTATGACAAGGCTGAATATTATAACCCTATTTATTTAACTTCTATACAGAATACATCATGAGAAAAAGCCGAGCTGGATGAATCACAAGCTGAAATCAAAATTTTAGGGAGAAATATCAACAACCTCGAACATGAACATGATACCACTCTAATGGCAGAAAGTGAGGAGGAACTAAAGAGCTTCCAGGTGAGGGTCAAAAAGGAGAATTAAAAAGCTAGCTTAAAACTCAACATTCAAAACAATGAAGATCATGGCATCTGGTCCCATCACTTCATGGCAAATAGAAGGGAAAAAGTGGAAGCAGTGACTGATTTTTTTTTCCCCCCTTGGGCTCCACAATCATTGCAGGCAGTTACCGCAGCCACAAAATTAAAAGACACTTGCTCCTTATAAAGAAAGCTATAGAAAAGCATAGTACATTAAACAACAGAGACATCACTTTTCTGACAAAGGTCCATCTAGTCAAAGCTATGGTTTTTCCAGTAGCCATGCATGGATGTGAGAGGTGGGTCATAAATAAGGCTGAGTTCCAAAGAATCGCTGCCTTTGAATTGTACTGGAGAAGACTCTTGAGAGTCCCTTAGACTGCAAAGAGATCAAACCAGTCAATCCTAAAGGAAAACAACCCTGAATATTCATTGGGAGGACTGATGCTAAAGCTGAAGCTCCAATTTTTGGCCACCTGAAGAGGAGAGCAGACTCATTGGAAAAGACTCTGATGCTGGGTAAGATGGAAGACAAAAGAAGAGGGCAGCAGAGAATGAGATGATAAAAGAACATCATCGACTCAGTGGACATGAATTTAAGCAACCTTGGAAGACAGTGAAAGACAGGAATGCCTGGCATGTTGCAGATCATGAGATTACTGAGTCAGACACGACTTAGCTACTGAACAACAACCAATATTTCTTTTGTATATGTGCATTCATGCTAAATCACTTCAGGGGTGTCTGACTCTTTGTGATCTTATGGACCATAGCCCACCAGGCTTCTCTGTCCATGGGATTCTCCAACAATAATACTGGACTATCTCGCGATTCCCTCCTCCACGTGATCTCCCTGATCTGGGAATCACACCCATGTCTCTTATGTTCCCTGTATTGGCAGGTAGGTTCTTCACCACTAAAAGCCCTCTTTCTATACAGTGCCTATCAAAGTGAAAGTCACTCAGTCGTGTCAGACTGTTTGCGACCCAATGAACTATACCGTCCAAGGAATTCTCCAGGCCAGAATACTGAAGTGGGTAGCCATTTCCTTCTCCAGGGGATTGTCCCAACCCAGGGAGTGAACTCAGGTCTCCCGTATTGTGGGCAGATTCTTTACCAGCTGATCCACCAGGGAAGCCTGGTGTCTACCAAATTATATATATATTAAAAAAAAAAAACTAAGAAAAGTGTGAATTATATGGTCTGTAAATTCCATATCGATAAAATTTAAATAAACACAAATGTATGGAGAGTAATTATTATATGATCAATAACCTAGAGAATAAAATAGACAATAAAAAGTATAAGGTACTTATAACCAACTATGGTTAAAATAGTAAATGAAATAACTGAAATTAGGAAATCAGTGGATGATTTTAATAGCAGATTGTTTATAGCATGACATGGTACTGATGGAGTAGAAGACAAATCAGTAAAAGATGTCCAAATTGAGGTATAGAGTAATCAATAATCTAGAGAATAAAATAGACAATAAAAATTATAAGGTACTTATAAACAACTATGGTTAATATAGTAAATGAAATAACTGAAATTAGCAAATCAGTGGATGATTTTAATAGCAGATTGTTTATAGCATGACATGGTACTGATGGAGTAGAAGACAAATCAGTAAAAGATGTCCAAATTGAGGTATAGAGTCCAAAAGGAACAGGTTAGAAAAGACCATAAATGACCAAGACCATTGGCCGTATGGTAATATATAGGTAATTGTAGCTCCCTTAAAGTCCAATCCCAGAGAATTGTTACTATTTTACCTGCCTAGCTGCTCCCTGGAAAAACCCTCTTATCAGTTCAGTTCAGTTCAGTCATTCAGTTGTGTCCGACTCTATGCAAACCCACGGACTGCCACACACCAGGCCTCCCTGTCCATCACCAACTCCTGGAGTTTACTCAAACTCATGTCCATTGAGTCAGTGATGCCATCCAACCATCTCATCTTGTGTCATCCCCTTCTCCTGCCTTCAATCTTTCCCAGCACGAGGGTTTTTTCAAATGAGTCAGTTCTTTGCATCAGGCAGTCAAAGTACTGGAGTTTTAGCTTCAACATCAGTCCTTCCAATGACTGTTCAGGACTGATTTCCTTTAGGATGGATGGGCTGGATCTCCTTGTAGTCCAAGGGACTCTCAAGAGTCTTCTCCAACACCACAGTTCAAAAGCATCAATTCTTTGGTGCTCAGCTTTCTTTTTTTTTTTAATCTAAATTTATTTATTTTAATTGGAGGCTAATTATTTACAATATTGTATTGGTTTTGCCATACATCAACATGAATCTGCCACGGGTGTACATGTGTTCCCCATCCTGAGCCCCCCTCCCACCTCCCTCCCTGTAAATCCAACTCTCACATCCAGAGTTTGTTTTACCTGACTCAGCTCACTGAGTGAAAGCAGCAGTTATCCCCAGGGTATATGACCAAAATAATCAGGAACAATTGTTCAACACTCCCAGGTGCCCTACTGGTAAAGAACCTGCTTCCCAATGGGGGAGACGTAACATATACTGATTCAGTTCCTAGGTCAGAAAGATCCTTGGAGGAGGGCATGGCAGCACTCCAGTATTCTTGCCTGGAGAATCATTATTACATTAATATATAACAGTAATAAAAGAAGACAAAAACAGTGTGATAATCTCAATGGATCCTTATTTGAAGCATTTGATAAAAGACTACTATCTTTTCACGAAGAGAAAAATACAAACTAGAAATTCAAGAGAACTTCTTTAACTCAGTAAAGTCTATGAAAAACTCCAGGTATAATACTAAATATTTTCCTCCTTTTAGCAGGAACAAGAGAAGGGTGAATATTCTCATCACTCTCATTCATCTTAGTACTGGGGGTTCTAGCCAAAACAGGTAAGGAATTAAGATAAAGAAAAGGCATTCATTAAATAAATATTAGAAAATGGAATCTAGTGAAAAATCACTAGTGGAGTTTATCAGAAACAGAAGGCAGATAGAATCAGCGTATTTCATCTGATTAACTGATTAAAAATGGAAGAAATCTTATGTTTCCTGAATGATGCAGAAGAATGTACCTGATAAAATGACCCATTTATTATTTTTACTGTAGCAAAGTAATGCAAAGGTGTAATTTCAGTCCTCTGAAGCACACATTTCTTTGTATAAAATGCAGTGACATAAAATAATAATAAACAGAAGCACAAGCAAGTCTCAAGCCTCTGCTTGTGTCATGACTGTTAGTACTTTATTGACTGAAACTTTCTCTAGTGTCTTGTCCAGAAAATATTTACTGTTCTTTTATAAAAGCTAAGTGTCCTTCAAAGTAGCTTTAAAACTGGTAGGGACAAAGGGACAGAAGAAAAACAAATAAACAAACCACCTGCAGGTCTCCTGGCCTTCTACTATTTCCTTTAACATAATAAACCTTGATGTTAAAGAATAGCCTTAAAAATAAGAATAATCTGAAAACGTTGTTATTCTGCTCTAGGATGATCTGTGGAATAATTCTTCCATTATGCAGTTTCAGAGATGTCTCAGTATTCTGATATAAACACGATTCATTATAGTCTTATAATTCTTTCAATATGTGGTATATTAATTTCTTCCTTAGACTTTTAAAATATATGCTTGACTATTTTTATAAGAAACTTTAGAAGCTCTTAAGTCATTTTGAAATAAATTAAATAAATACTTTATGATTAAAGAATACTTAAACTCTTTGTAATTTTTAGTGTACCATCTAAGAACAGGAGGTTGAATCTCATATTAAATATATATTCATTTTTTGATTTCATAAAGCTATTCCTACATGTTTATATTTTGTCACTGCCACTGCTGCTAAGTCGCTTCCGTCGTGTCCGACTCTGTGCGACCCCAGAGACGGCAGCCCACAAGGCTCCCCCGTCCCTGGGATTCTCCAGGCAAGAACACTGGAGTGGGTTGCCATTTCCTTCTCCAATGCATGAAAGTGAAAAGTGAAAATGAAGTCGCTCAGTCGTGTCTGACTCAGCGATCCCATGGACTGCAGCCCACCAGGTTCCTCTGTCCATGGGATTTTCCAGGCAAGAGTGCTGGAGTGGGGTGCCATTGCCTTCTCTGATTTTGCCACTAATTTTTGTTAATACAGTATTTTTCTTATATTTTCTAACTGCTGTTGAGGGTATATAGCAAGTGTATGTATTTTCTATTTTTAGTAATACAGGCTAACTTATGAGACTGTCTTATTGGCTCTAACTTTTCTCAGTTGATTAATTTAGACTATTGTTCATCTCATAAAATAGCCTTAAAATAATTTTTTAGATGCCTGAAGGCAGAAATCTTACATTTACCTAACAGTTAAAGAATGTTTTAAAGTTACATATCTTCAGGGATATTCTGAATTTGTCCAAGAGAATTCCCAAATGTATAAATAGTATTACAAATCTGTATTCTCATAAATATGTCCCTACCATAAGTAATATATATCTATTATAAATAAATAAAAATAGACAAAGAAAGCATGGAAATTATAGACTAAAATGGTCCAACTTACGGAAAAGACTCCATTGTATAGTTACCTTCTGAGATTTAAGAAAATCACTGGATTTTTTTAAAAGATGGTTTGATTAGTTCAAACTCAGTATCTGATCCTCCCATTTATGGTCTAGTAAAATGACATTTAAGCCTATTTGTGATTAGTTAATAATGTATATACCAACATCTATCTTGATTCAGATCATGTTCAAAATAGTAAAGCAGGTTGCCATTTCCTACTCCAGGGAATCTTGCAGACCCAGGGATCCAGCCTGTGTCTCCTACATCTCCAGCATTGGCAGGCAGATTCTTTACCACTAACACCACTGGGAAGCCCAAAGAATCTATACACGATCAGTAATTACAATTTCAGTGTGTCCACTTCAATTGTGTATCATTTTCTGTAAAATAAAGTACTGCCTAGAGAAGTGTATTTTTTAACGTTTTATTTTATATTGGAATAGAGCCAATTATCAGTGTAGTGATAGTTTCAGGTGAACAGCAGAGGAACTCAGCCATAGTTATCAATGTATCCATTTTCCCCCAAACTCCCTTTCCATCCAGGCTGCCACATAATATTGAGCAGAATTTCATATGCTATACAGTAGGTCCTTTTTGGTTATTTTAAGTATAGCAGTGTGCACATGTTGACCCCAAACTATTTTTGATCTCATCTCTTCTGCTTTATCTATAACTTAGGTGATTATTCCCTGAAAACACATCTTGATCCTGAATAACGACTTCGTGTTAAACCATATATATTATCACTGTCCAATAGCATAGCTATTGCTTACAGCAACTGAATACTTGAGATGTGGCCAATCCAGGTTGAGAGGTGTTGTAAGTGGAATATATGTCAGTTCAGTTAAGTCACTCAGTCATGTAAGACTCTTTGCGACCCCATGAATCACAGCACGCCAGGCCTTCCTGTCCCATCACTAACTCCCGGAATTCACTCAAACTCACGTCCATCGAGTCAGTGATACCATCCAGCCATCTCATCCTCTGTAGTTTTATTTTATATTGGAATATAGCCAATTATCAGTGTAGTGATAGTTTCAGGTAAACAGCAGAGGAACTCAGCCATACTTATCAATGTATCCATTTTCCCCCAAACTCCCTTTCCATCCAGGCTGCCACATAATATCGAGCAGAATTTCATATGCTATACAGTAGGTCCTTTTGGTTATCCATTTTAAATATAGCAGTGTGCACATGTTGACCCCAAACTATTTTTGATTTCATCTCTTCTGCTTTATCTATAACTTAGGTGATTGTTCCCTGAAAACACATCTTGATCCTGAATAACGACTTTGTGTTAAACCATATATATTATCACTGTCCAATAGCATAGCTACTGCTTACAGCAACTGAGTACTTGAGATGTGGCCAATCCAGGCTGAGAGGTGTTGTAAGTGGAATATACATCAGTTCAGTTAAGTCGCTCATTCATGTATGACTATTTGCGACCCCATGAATCACAGCACGCCAGGCCTTCCTGTCCCATCACCAACTCCCGGAATTCACTCAAACTCACGTCCATCGAGTCAGTGATACCATCCAGCCATCTCATCCTCTGTTGTCCCCTTCTCCTCCTGCCCCCAATCCCTCCCAGCATCAGAGCCTTTTCCAATGAGTCAACTCTTCGCATGAGGTGGCCAAAGTACTGGAGTTTCAGCTTTAGCATCATTCCTTCCAAAGAATACTCAGGACCTGTCTCTTATACACATCTAGATGTGTATAAGAGACAGACTTTAGAAGGGTATTGAGAATGAAAAATAAACATAGGTTGGCCACCTATGCAAAGGGCCAACTTGTCTTTGGGAAATGACACTGGGAAAGATTGAAGGCAAGAGAAGGGGGCAGCAGAGGGATAAAATGGTTAGATGGCATCACTGACTCAATGAACATGAATTTGAGCAAACTCTGGAAGATAATGAAGGACAAGGGAGCCTGGGGTGTTGCAGTCCATGTGGTCACAGAGAGTTGGACACAATTTAGTGACTGAATGACAACAACTTATCTTTTTCTCTGCCTCAGTGCAGAAAGTCTCATGGCGAGCAGCTGAAATATAAGGTGGTTTATATAGCAAGAGACATGGATGAAGAATAAAGGTCCTAAGGAATGAATCTTTCTGGGAACTTGACTAAAGTATTTTCTAATAGATCGCTCAGAGAGCTCAGATCCTTTCCATCTCTGAAATTCAAGGACTCCCTGTATAAGTCTTAAACCACCCCCACCCCCAACTAATGGAGTGAGGATAGTGATTATAATGGTATGAGATGAAATGTATTTCAAGTAAAAGTGACTAAGTGGGGCATTCTGCTTGAATAAAGATACGAAGCAAAATAAACATTATGAATATTATACACTGAATTTGTGAATGTCAGAACTAGGATCAGATATCACAGAGATGATATGGTCCAAATTCTCTCATTTATAGATGAAGCTGAGTCACATAATGCATGCTATAAGAGGAAAATTGTGAGGAAAATTCATTGGGTAGAACTATAATGACTATTTCAACAAAGCTGTTATACTATTTAGTAAATGTTAACACATGGGAAGAATTCAAGAGTATGATAATACTAATATTGCTTCTACTTGAATCTCATCAAAAAGAGTACCAAGATATATTGTAATTGAACTTTGTAATGTTAAAATTCAGAAATCCTGCATACTTATTACATGTTGCAATACAAAACTGGGAATCTAAAATGTTCCACAGAGTGCCCAACCCAGTATAAATTTTTAAATAATGTCTTAAATATACCTATTTTAAAAAAACACTAAGTATATAATATGGCATACAAATACTAGGGGTACCTCAAAGCAATGCTCCAATCATGACGCTTGTATCCTGGGGTCTATGGATCTATGGCCTTCAGGAACCCTTGGCCCCTCTTAGAATCAAACACAAAATTTTGCACATGATCCACTTTTTTTTTTCCCAGGGGAGGTATGGGGTCAGATTTGCAAAAGAACTAGGAAGAGCAAAAGGATTAACTTTTTTTGTTGTTGTTCTAAATCTTACAGAAAAGTTTACATAGATTTTCATTAGTTGAAATGTATAACTTAAGTTAGCCAAGGAAAGAAAAATAGCTAATTTGAATTTTTCCCTAAAATGTTTAGAAAGAACAAAATGAAAATAGACAAACTGAAATAATTAGCACAGAGGAGAAATTAATAATTAGATGCTATTTGTCTCTGATTAAGAAAGCATTAAAAACAGTAAGATATAATTCTGCTAAAGTCACTGTGGAGGGAGCATAAATTGATAGAACATTCCTGGAAATGTGGTCTGCATAACAGACTAAAATTTCTCTTCAGTTTTAGAGTCAGTTATTTTTCATCAGGAAAAACAATTTTGCCAAAGATAAAAGTTCGATTTATATCCCAGAATCATTTAAAATAGTACACATTTAAAAAATCTAAAGGAGGAAAACTTTTATTGCAATGAAATATATAATTATAAAAAATCAGTGGTCTACAAACATACATTCTACATAATTACAAGTGAAGAAAAACACAAAGGTAAGGAGTAATACATACTGCATAATTTTTATCAATACATAGCAGGATGTTAAAATGAAATTCAGCCCAGGTATCATTAAGATTTGAAGGAAGTACTAGTATAGGCAGAATTTACTAGTAGTTAAGGAAGTAGTTACATCTTAATCACACTTCAAGGGTATAAAATGGTCAAGATGAGGGCTTGAGAGAAGGATTATTGGAGAGAATTTCTCATGTAAGAGCCCTCATGTCAATTGCATAGGTTTTAAGGAGACCAGGTAAGGTGTGGATGTGCCCTGGAGTTTAGGGAACACACTGTTCCAGTCATACCTGAGAAATCTAAAGAAGCAGACCATGGTAAGAGAGTGCTGGGGTGAAGTTCAGGATATGTCTGCATTCCTGGAATCTGCTGGGACCAAAAAGGCTTGAGTTTTTCCTTGGATCAAATATGGGCCACTGAGAGAGGAAGCTGGTAGAGAGCTTTCTTGGATCTTGTCCAGCTGAGTCACTTGGAGACGCGAGGAATCCTCAGGAGAAGAGAGGTGGAGAGTGGTTCTCAGCCAGGAGCGGATTTTGCTCTCCTCTCTCAGGGGACAGCTGACAAAGTCTGGAGACAATTGATTCTCAACTGGAGAATGGGGGAGGGTGTGGCGCTGCTACTGTCTATTGTTTAGAGACCAGGGATGCTGTTAGACATTCTACCAGGCATAGGACGACACAGGACAAGAAAGAATTGTCGGGTCCAAAATGTCAGTGGTGCAGATGTTTAGAATTGGGTTTCTAAAGAAGGAGCCTCAAGGGCTGGAATCCATGTGCATGATTTCATGTCTAGGGAGTTGCAGGAGAGTCTCAGTAATGAACAGGGGGTGGGAGGCTTCAGAGAAATAATGGCCTTTAAACGTATGCTATCCAGAGAGTTCTGCAACCTTGAACATGATGATACCTGCCAAGTCAAGGCCCTCTTGCTCTCTCTTTATCGCCTCCTCCCTGCTGCTCACACTTGGAGAGGTCAGAGAAAGGGCTTAGCAAGGTGGAGGAGAAACAGATGTATTAAAGGAGGAAGGAAAGAAAACAAACCATGCCTCTTTGCCACACCCCACACCCATGCTTCTCCTCGAAGAAGGGGGAAAACAGGAGGCACCTGACAACTCCCTCCGAATTATTATCCCCTTAGGCCTTAATCTTCCAGTCAAACCTTCATTCCCACTTATGTTGCCTGGAGTTGGGTGTTGGACAAATTCTAAAAAATCTCATCATCTCTTACTGTGACTTACACATGCAGTCGAATATCACTTCAGGATGTGGGAATACTGGATGCCTCACCAAAGTTTTGAGGCTGGGGTCTCTGTCAAGACAACTGAGAAATCCTAAACGTTCATCTAATAGGAGACTGACTACATGTATCTTAATCATTGCACTAAGTATTTTTTTTAAATTTATTTTTAATTTTTACTTTATTTTACTTTACAGTACTGTATTGGTTTTGGCATACATTGACATGAATCCGTCATGGGTGTACATGAACTCCCAAACATGAACAACCCGCCCCCCCACCTCCCACCCCACATCATCCCTCCGGATCATCCTCATACACCAGCTCCAAACATCCTGCATTGAACATAGACTGGCAATTCATTTCTTACATGATAGTATACATATTTCAATGCTATTCTCCCAAATCATCCCACCCTCTCCCTCTCCCTCAGAGTCCAAAAGTCCGCTCTACACATCTGTGTCTCTTTTGCTGTCTTGCATACAGGGTCCTCATTACCATCTTTCTAAATTCCATATATATGTGTTAGTATACTGTATTGGTGTTTTTCTTTCTGGCTTACTTCACTCTGTATAATTGGTTCCAGTTTCATCCATCTTATTAGAACTGATTCAAATGTATTCTTTTTAATNCTCATAAATGCCTAGTAGATAATACTTTGGTCTAGAGATTTGGTTAAGTAGTTTTTTCAGTGTCTTACATTGGGTAAATATAGAACCCAAACCTATTTAGGATTCAAAGACATAGTTTTTTCCTCTTTATATCTCTAGATGGAGCCCAGGTCCAATAAAGAATAATCAAAATATAAAATGATAGAGTTTTGGCACATGAACAAGTTCAAAGCTTCCTGGAGAATTTTTTTAGCTCTCTCTATATCCTCTCTACATGTCCACTTCATGCAGAGTTGAAAGACTAAATATCTGGGCAATGATATGAAACTTTGCTTCAGACTTTTCAACTAAAAGTTAACTTTTCACTTCCATATCATGTTTTAATAAAAAGCCTCATGTTCTTTCCAGTCAAACATTATTGTTGAGTCCACTTCTCTCTAGGGTCACTGAGTCAACTGTTGGAAAAGTGAGATATATTAAGCTTGCATTCTTTTAACAGTTGAAACCAAACCTATTACAGCTAATAAGAGTACTAAATAAAAAACAAGGTCCTATTGTATAGCACAGGGAGCTATATTTAATATCCTATAATAAAGCATATGGAAAATAATATTAAAAAGTATGTGTATGTATACACACACATATCTGAATCATTTTACTGTACAGCAGGAATAAATACAACATTGTAAATCAACCATACTTCAATTAAATAAAAAATGAGAACCACATTGCTGTACATTTTCATGATGTTTCAGGTTGGTCAAAAGGTTCATTCAGGTTTTTTCATAATATTACAAAAAAAATTTGAAAAAAATCTTCTGGTCAACCCAATACTACTTCTTTCCCTTGAAAAATCTTTTGACATTGAGAAACATGCTCACATATTTTCTTTTTTAAATCATAAACAAATATAATATCCTCCCCCAAGAGGGAAAAATGAAAAGGAAAGGGATGAGGCACCCACAATTCTGTTAGCACCATGATTCAGAATTGCTCACTGGGTTTTGACTACATATCATTTCCCTGGACTTAGTCTTGAAGTGTCTGGTATTAGAAAGGAGGCTGGGAAACACAGTCTCTGATTGTCTAAGGGCTCAGATGTATACAACTGAAGGGAAGGAGAGAATTGACAGTTAGAAACGTCTGCAACAGCATTTTGTCTAATACCTTTCCCCAAAACTTCCATGTTAGGTTGAAAAGGTACAGTCGCTATCCTCTGATCCATCACTTACACTTTTGAAGCTATAGTCAATTTGGTGTATTTTCTAAACATCCAGTTCCTCCTAATGTGTGAAATGAAGATATTTAGCCCAATGATGTTAATATTCCAGAATAATTGTGATGTGTAAAGACACACTGTGAATTGCAAAGTTCTAAATTAAATCAAAGTAAAAATTAATTGTGAAGGAAGACTTGCTCTTTTAAGTATCATCTTTCAAAAGCTATCAAAATTGGCTCTTAGGACAACTAAAAGTGAAAGAAATGCTACATCAAATTACAAAAAAAAATTCAGAACAAAAATTATTAAAAATGTAAAAAGTATTTAAGCAGAAATATTTTTAAGCCCTCACAATTTAGCAGACAATATGATTTGTGCACATAAATATAACTACATATACAATTAAACACAAGATCCACAGATATAATTTCATTTAAACTTGGTGAAATTCTTTGAGGCAAGCTTTTTATTTTCCAAATGAAGAAAACTAAGGTTCAAAGTGACTATGTAGCTAAACTGGGAAGAAATAGAACTGATCCATAATCCATACCTGATACTAATGCCAGAGCTAAAGCTTAAACATTTATTCACACTTTATAGTGACTGAGGTAAACATTATTTTATTAATTAATCTTGGGCTTAAAAATATCAGTGATATGATCAAAAGTAATCCTACTATACTGACTTTAATTCTAAACATTATCTTTGCCTTGGAGAAAAGATAATCGGCAGTTTCAATTAGATTACTAGTCCAAATAGGAAAAAATACAAAACACACACACACAGACACAGACACACACACACACACATACACACACATATATTTTACAATTACAAGCTTAATTCATAATGATAATATTTTCTAAGCAAAAAGTATGTATCATGGAGTATTCATAGCTTCATGATTGAGACTGGATAATTTTATTGATTTTGTTAAATATGAGATGTCAAAAATCAGAACCATATCTTCATATGTTGTCATTGAGTGAACTGAAAATGTTTGATCCCTAAGGATATACTCATATTTATTCAATTCAATGCAAATCAATAATGATTCATCATCNATGTATCATGGAGTATTCATAGCTTCATGATTGAGATTGGATAATTTTATTGATTTTGTTAATTTTGTTAAATATGAGATGTCAAAAATCAGAACCATATCTTCATATGTTGTCATTGAGTGAACTGAAAATGTTTGATCCCTAAGGATATACTCATATTTATTCAATTCAATGCAAATCAATAATGATTCATCATCTTTAGTTCACTGGAGACAACATCCAAGTGTCAAATTACAAGCTCATCAGCTTCATCGACATTTAAATTTCCTTTAAGACAGAGATGTGGGGAATTGAATTTGCTTATTCAATGGAAATGGAAAAAAGATTGGATTGCACCCTGGTTCCCAGGATGATTGAATCTTTTCTGGGTGAAGCAGTGTTAAATAAGATGATTAACAAGAGATGGTATTTTTTTTTCTTTTACAATGAAAATAGATCAGTTTTCAGAGTGAATGACAGAGTAGTCATACAGCTACTCAATCAGTTTTAAAAAATGAGTAATGAAAACCTTATGGAAAATTAACACTTCTTAAAATGTCCAGATTAGCACAGACTGAGCCTGCTCCAACTTCCGGTTACATGAAAGCAGGCCCACACCAAAAGCAATTCTTCAACCGTCAAGTTGCAAAGTTGGCAGGCGAAGGAGGAAATGTGCCTTAGAGACTTCTGAATGTTACTTGCCCTTCCTTGCAAATCCATCAAGGTAACGAGGGATTCACACCTGTATAAGGCATTACTGCCTCAGTGAACACTTCAAGATATGAACTTTCTTTGAATAGTGAGAAATAAAAACGTCAAGCCCATCCTATTAGGAACCACTGAGTCCTTAAGTTTTCTTGACAAATGTAAATAGATGAGTAAAAGAGAAAAGATATGATGACAAAGAAGCATTGAATCATTTTTATGAAGTGTCTTTGTATATCATATAGGAAAACAAGTTTGAATTGCTTCTCTGGAGACCACCTCAAAATGCACAGAACCATTGCTTCTTGGGTCTCAGCTATACAGCTTTGACTAAATTTGTGAAATAAATGTTCTTCTTTTGCCATGATTATCTCTTTCATTATTTCATCTTGAGCCCAATAAATTAATATTCTTTCCCCACATCTACTTTTAGAAAATAGTCTCAGCTACTTTGATCTCATCAGCATTTATAATTACCAACAGCCTTAAAATACATGGTAAGATTTATTTATATCATGACACTCAATGCCCCATAATTAATCCAATGTTAGAATGCCCAGTGTTGTCAATAATTCTCACTCTATGAAATCCCAAATCTTCTCTTAAAGTGAAATACTCAAACCATGACATCATTTATTATAAAATATTCAAATATTTAACAATTTATCACCATTTTATAAAAAATGTTTCAATATCATGTCATGGATTTTTATTTTATACTTTGTAGTATAATCCAATAAGACACTGGTCATAGTCAATTTATTACAGTTTGCAATAGGTCTTTCCAATTTTTTTTCAAAATTCTCTTCAAATTTTTTCAAAGTCTATTATCTTATTAAGACTGATTTTCTTTCTGATATAATTTAAAATTATCTGAATACTTAAAATAGACACAATATGATAAATCCAAATTTTTGCCATTATTGGTTGGCTTCTTTTGACCACTTTTTAAGGATGGAACACATTTAATTTTTGTTTGAGTAACTGGTAATTTTACAAAAATTTATAATGGAAACTGTGGCTTATACATTGTGGAGGTTCTAGGTTCTGCTCTGGTCTTCTAAAGCATTCATTTTTATTTTATTGGTCAGGGCAATTACTGACTGATCTTGACCTTGGATAGGTCTGATTTTATGTCTTTTATACCTGGGGAAAGCCCCGTACATTTTCCAAACTTCTCTAAATTAGCAAGGAACAATCTCTGAAATCAATCTCCATTGCAGATACTATCAAGACCCAGTTTCTGATTGTGTTAGCGTAGGTCTGTAGAAATCTTCTTCTCAAATGAGGCTATAACTCTTAAAGCATGGCCTCGGTGGAATGTCTAATTCGATGCTCAATGTTCTAGGACACTGGAACACACAATCTCTGAAATCAATCTCCATTGCAGATACTATCAAGACCCAGTTTCTGATTGTGTTAGCGTAGGTCTGTAGAAATCTTCTTCTCAAATGAGGCTATAACTCTTAAAGCATGGCCTCGGTGGAATGTCTAATTCGATGCTCAATGTTCTAGGACACTGGAACACCAATGTCCCTAGCACACCTCAACCTCTAGTATCTATACATCACTCTCAGCCTCAGCTGCTGGTTTCTGGTAGTACTGTACAGTCTCATTCTGTGTACAGATAGGNCTTTCCCCATCTATTTGCCATGAAGTTATGGGACCACATGCCATGATCTTAGTTTTCTGAATGTTGAGTTTTAAGCCAGATTTCTCACTCTCCACTTTCACTTTCATCAAGAGACTCTTTAGTTCTTCTTTGCTTTCTGCCATAAGGGTGGTGTCATCTGCATATCTGAGGTTACTGATATTTCTCCCAGCAAGCTTGATTCTGGCTTGTTCTCCATCCAGCCTGGCATTTCACATGATGTACTCTGCATATAAGTTAAATAAGCAGGGTGACAATATACAGTCTCGACACACTCTGTACTAAAGCATAAGCATCACTTAAAGGAAAATTAACTTGGAACAAACAAATGAAACAAAACTCTTCTCTCATTTCTAAAGACTTTTCACTGAAACGTTTCAAGATGAGTAGGTCCAGAATCCAAATTACACTGACCTCTTTCTACTGCTGTCTTTGTTAACTTCATCTTTAAATATTTTTTTTTCTGTCCATTGAATTTGCATCTACTAAGCTTATCCACCAAGTTATTTTAAAATCTAAGAATCACAATTTTAGGTCACTATGAAAAGTAAGCATCATTAAATTGATATTTTAAATACTGTGTCTTTAAGTGATTATAATCCATTGGCAATACACAGCCTTTACTCCTTTGTCCTCTATGAGTCTCTTTCATTAGTAAATTTCTCTTACTTGTGAAATTCTTACAAAGATGTGTATATTGATTCTTAAAGTGTTAATCAAATTATTAACTAAACATCTAGATACTGATTTTACTTCTCATTTCATCTTTTAAAGATCACAACTAAAAGGAAATATTCCCAGAGTTATTGCATTGCCATCTAACGGAATAGACTTCATTGCATATGGTTTAGAATCTCTATGGGCAGATATAAACTACTCACATTGGCTCTTGAGGCTCAGTGTGAAAGAAATAATTGTTTTTCTCCTTTAATTCTACCTAATTCCCTATAAATTCTTCATCATATGAAACATGACTTTTCTTTCAATTGAGGACTTAAGTAAAATTTGAGAACTGCCCAGACATGTCAGAAATAAAGAATACATGTAAGAGAGTCATGTGAAATGAAGTTTAAAATGTAAATAGGTATACCATAAAGGAAATAATAAGAAATTTTTGTACAATGAACCTAGAGAGGAAAATTTCACTAAAGAGTTTAATTTTATCTGTTACTCATTTGACATTTTCCAAGAGTCTTTGAAAGGTTTTATGCAAGCATGTAATGAGGTCAAAACTTCACTTTTGTGAGCCAAAAACATAGCAACCACCAAACACTAGGAGTGACTTTCCCAAGGTGAGATGAACTATAGTTGGCTGTGGTGATTGTGTTCTTTATTCCTTCCCATATTCCTCTCTACTGCTCTTTATTGCAAGGCACATTCATCCCTAGGGCCGTGCAGTCCGAGTTCTCTTTCTCTCATTGAAGGAGGAGAGTGTCTAGAGGATTGATCTTAGGTTCATATGAGGATAAGCAATTTGATTAACTTAGCACTCCTGAGAAGATGGATTTCAAACTCTCTTCTGTGTTAACAATGACATGTCATTTATTACTTGAATCGTTTCAGATAAATGCCTTAATATCTGCTAGTGGGAACTTTTGGTAATGTCTAATGCTATGAAAAGGACAAGGAAAATTTCACTGGGACTATGAAAATCTCTTGACATGTAGACTGATTCTAGACTAAGAGAAGAGTTTGGAGGATCACATATAAGTTCAATGGCGCCATTCTTCTTTAGGAGTATAATGAAGAAAATTTAGTAATGGAAAACTTTAATATGCTCAAGCTGTACTTGCTGTCTATAGTTAAGTTTTTTGTAGTCTTGGTTTTAATTTTAGTTGCTCACATATTTGGTGAGCACTTGGAATCTTGACATTTTTGCCATAAAATAATGGAATTTTACATTTGAAAGATTGTTCAGCCCATTTCCCCCCTTTATTCTCCTCACTGAAATATCCTCAATTCTCTCCTCTTTCATAAATGTCAAGGTTTTCTAATTCTTTTCCAGTGTTTACCATTCTTCCTTAGATAAGCTACTTTTAATCCCTTGCCCTTTTCAAATCTTTCACTAGGAAATAAAACCATGTTACAAAAAGAGACCAAGATACAAAGGGCAAGGCCAGTAACTGAAGAAAGTATTATAAAATTATTTATCCTCTTTAAATGTTCTAATCCAGTCATATCCGAGGTGAGGATTCTAATACAAAAGAAGGTTATAAGTAGACCAACAGTAAGTTCTCATGTACCCTGGAGAGAATTTAATCCTGTTTTCCTCATATCATGTTATCCTTCAAGTCCTCTGTTACTCAAAATTGCCACAAGTTAGAGGACAAATTTTTACAATGATCATAGTTTTAAGCTGCAGTGTATATTTTAGGCAGAAATTTATTAATTTTTAGCCAAATCTTTTCTTTTATGAACCACCTTTACCCATACTACATTTCATTATTTATTTTGCTTATCTTATACCCCTAATATAGAAAATATTTAGGAGATGGAAGCTGGGGAGGGAAGGAAAGTTGTCTAACCCTACCTAGTTTTACCATCTTGTATCACTCCTAAAAAATATGCATATTCCTCTCAGTTCCTTAGCATCAACAGATTTTGGAACTTCAAAGACAAGAAGAGACTCTTATTTCTCTGCTATCATGCAATCAGCTCTCCCATCTGAGACTGTGAAATGCAATGACTGAGTACTTAGGCTAAGGTGGGTCAAAGGAGAGAGGGATGGGAGCTTTAAAAAAAAGAGAGATCCAAATTCATTTTCCTGTTAAGTAAATCTTTGCTTTTCTGGTAGTGCCTTTCATATAAAAGTCCTCATTAAACATTTGGTGAGTGAATGAATGACCTGGGATGAACTATGTCTGTATACAAAATCTGAGGTGACCAGGACATCTTCCAATTTCAGAAAGTAATATTAGACAGCTGTGACCCTTGAGATACCATTGCTTCAGCTGGAGCTTATGTAAATTCAGCACGTTAAAGAATGTTAATCTTTTGTTGTTGAATATTCAAAATATGACAATTGGTTAGAAATTGCTGGAAATTTATTTCAGTTTAGAAGTGTTCTCAGCTTTAAATGAACTGCTCCCCAAATCAGTGAAATGATTTTGGTGAGGTGATTTTCACATGGGTTTAGAGAGAGCTGAGATGTGTATGGAAAAAAAAATGTCAAAAGAAGTGTGTATGGATGGGCAAGTTGTAAGAGTGCCATGGGGCCTGGCATCACAACTTGTGTCTGGCAGTGTTGGAGAGATGGGTGAGGCTTGAAGGAGAACAAAGTCTTGAGGAGTTTCTTGACAAATCATGGGGCAAAAATAGGGTTCCTCTGATGGTCATAGAAAAATGTCTGGATCTGAATTGAAAGGAAAATTACTCCATATACCTGCAAGGCACAGCCTTGTTTTGGTGTCTTGGTGCACTGGATNTGCCAAAAACATAGCAACCACCAAACACTAGGAGTGACTTTCCCAAGGTGAGATGAACTATAGTTGGCTGTGGTGATTGTGTTCTTTATTCCTTCCCATATTCCTCTCTACTGCTCTTTATTGCAAGGCACATTCATCCCTAGGGCCATGCAGTCCGAGTTCTCTTTCTCTCATTGAAGGAGGAGAGTGTCTAGAGGATTGATCTTAGGTTCATATGAGGATAAGCAATTTGATTAACTTAGCACTCCTGAGAAGATGGATTTCAAACTCTCTTCTGTGTTAACAATGACATGTCATTTATTACTTGAATCGTTTCAGATAAATGCCTTAATATCTGCTAGTGGGAACTTTTGGTAATGTCTAATGCTATGAAAAGGACAAGGAAAATTTCACTGGGACTATGAAAATCTCTTGACATGTAGACTGATTCTAGACTAAGAGAAGAGTTTGGAGGATCACATATAAGTTCAATGGCGCCATTCTTCTTTAGGAGTATAATGAAGAAAATTTAGTAATGGAAAACTTTAATATGCTCAAGCTGTACTTGCTGTCTATAGTTAAGTTTTTTGTAGTCTTGGTTTTAATTTTAGTTGCTCACATATTTGGTGAGCACTTGGAATCTTGACATTTTTGCCATAAAATAATGGAATTTTACATTTGAAAGACTGTTCAGCCCATTTCCCCCCTTTATTCTCCTCACTGAAATATCCTCAATTCTCTCCTCTTTCATAAATGTCAAGGTTTTCTAATTCTTTTCCAGTGTTTACCATTCTTCCTTAGATAAGCTACTTTTAATCCCTTGCCCTTTTCAAATCTTTCACTAGGAAATAAAACCATGTTACAAAAAGAGACCAAGATACAAAGGGCAAGGCCAGTAACTGAAGAAAGTATTATAAAATTATTTATCCTCTTTAAATGTTCTAATCCAGTCATATCCGAGGTGAGGATTCTAATACAAAAGAAGGTTATAAGTAGACCAACAGTAAGTTCTCATGTACCCTGGAGAGAATTTAATCCTGTTTTCCTCATATCATGTTATCCTTCAAGTCCTCTGTTACTCAAAATTGCCACAAGTTAGAGGACAAATTTTTACAATGATCATAGTTTTAAGCTGCAGTGTATATTTTAGGCAGAAATTTATTAATTTTTAGCCAAATCTTTTCTTTTATGAACCACCTTTACCCATACTACATTTCATTATTTATTTTGCTTATCTTATACCCCTAATATAGAAAATATTTAGGAGATGGAAGCTGGGGAGGGAAGGAAAGTTGTCTAACCCTACCTAGTTTTACCATCTTGTATCACTCCTAAAAAATATGCATATTCCTCTCAGTTCCTTAGCATCAACAGATTTTGGAACTTCAAAGACAAGAAGAGACTCTTATTTCTCTGCTATCATGCAATCAGCTCTCCCATCTGAGACTGTGAAATGCAATGACTGAGTACTTAGGCTAAGGTGGGTCAAAGGAGAGAGGGATGGGAGCTTTAAAAAAAAAGAGAGATCCAAATTCATTTTCCTGTTAAGTAAATCTTTGCTTTTCTGGTAGTGCCTTTCATATAAAAGTCCTCATTAAACATTTGGTGAGTGAATGAATGACCTGGGATGAACTATGTCTGTATACAAAATCTGAGGTGACCAGGACATCTTCCAATTTCAGAAACTAATATTAGACAGCTGTGACCCTTGAGATACCATTGCTTCAGCTGGAGCTTATGTAAATTCAGCACGTTAAAGAATGTTAATCTTTTGTTGTTGAATATTCAAAATATGGCAATTGGTTAGAAACTGCTGGAAATTTATTTCAGTTTAGAAGTGTTCTCAGCTTTAAATGAACTGCTCCCCAAATCAGTGAAATGATTTTGGTGAGGTGATTTTCACATGGGTTTAGAGAGAGCTGAGATGTGTATGGAAAAAAAAATGTCAAAAGAAGTGTGTATGGATGGGCAAGTTGTAAGAGTGCCATGGGGTCTGGCATCACAACTTGTGTCTGGCAGTGTTGGAGAGATGGGTGAGGCTTGAAGGAGAACAAAGTCTTGAGGAGTTTCTTGACAAATCATGGGGGCAAAAATAGGGTTCCTCTGATGGTCATAGAAAAATGTCTGGATCTGAACTGAAAGGAAAATTACTCCATATACCTGCAAGGCACAGCCTTGTTTTGGTGTCTTGGTGCACTGGATTCTCTGGGGAAATCAGTGTCACCCTGACGTCTTCCAAGTTTTGTCTTAGATGCCAGTAGATAAGCACCAGCAAGTAATGGTGATGATGAGGAACTTGAAGGGGTTACCACTAGTAGCCACATAGGTAGTAACCACTAGTGATTTGAAGAGCAGGTGAAGAGGAGCATTAGGAGGAGAAAACTCAAAGTCCCAGCCAACCAGAATGTGGTGGGTGTGGGAATGCGGGAAGGTGCTAGCAAAGGTGAGGGTTTCTTCACAAACCTGGATGTTTGTCATTAGCATCTAAGGATGTAAGCCTTACACAAGGATGATGATTATTAATGCAGTCCCATTCGTACCCACTACTGTCTGACATGATTCCCTTGCATATATTTGTCAGTGATGCTTGCATTCACCGTCTTAGAAAAGTCAATTTGATAACTCATTCTCTGTTAAGATGGGCTCTTGGAATGTCTCTAGGTTGCTGCTGCTGCTGCTAAGTCACTTCAGTCGTGTCCGACTCTGTGTGACCCCAAAGACGGCAGCCCACCAGGCTCCCCCATCCCTGGGATTCTCCAGGCAAGAATACTGGAGTGGGTTGCCATTTCCTTCTCCAGTGCATGAAAGAGCAAAGTGAAAGTGAAGTCGCTCAGTCTGTCCGACTGTTAGCGACTCCATGGACTGCAGCCCACCAGGCTACTCCGTCCATTGGATTTTCCAGGCAAGAGTACTGGGGTGGGGTGCCATTGCCTTCCCCAGTCTCTAGGTTAGGATTACCAAATTATCAACTAAAATACAGTTGTTGATAACGTAGCACAGTGTACTACTATAATGTAACTTTAAATAAACAACAAATAATATTTGAAGGTAAAAATGCTCCAAATGTCACCTGGGACATATTTAGACACTGTTCTTCAGTTGCTAAGTCGTCTCTGACTCTGCAGCATGCCAGGCTTCCCTGCCTTTCACTATCTCCATAGTTTGTTCAAAGTCACGTCCACTGAGTTGTAGATGCCATCCCACCAACTCATCCTCTGCCACACTCTTCTCCATTTGCCTTCAATCTTTCCCAGCATCAGGGTCTTTTCCAATGATTTGGCTCTTTGCATCAGGTGGCCAAAGTATTGGAGCTTCAACTGCAGCTCCAGTCCTCCCAGTGAATATTCAGGGTTTACCCCCACTGCGTGTGAGAGTGCTAAGTCACTTCAGTCATGTCTGACTCTGCAGTTCTATTGACTGTAGCCTGCCAGGCTCCTCTGTCCATGGGATTCTCCAGGCAAGAACACTGGAGTAGGTTGCCATGCCCTCCTCCAGGGGATCTTCATGACCCAGGCATCGAACCCATGTCTTTTATGTCTCCTGCATTGGCAGATGTATTCTTTACCAGTAGTACACCTGGGAAGCCCCATTATATCCCCACTCCCCCACCAAAAGTTGTTTACTTAAAATTCATATTTAACAAAATATACTTTCTACCGGGCAATTCTATCCTAGATTTCTAGGCCCACTGCATCAGTAATCTCCATCTGTCAGATGGCCATCTTATCTCATTTCTTTGCAAAGTTGAAGAGGTAGGGATTTCCATCCTGTGTAGTTATATCTGCCTCTAGTTCTGCAGTCAATAGGCTCCCTTCCTCACTGGTATCCCCTGTCTCTAGGAGGCGCTCTTCACAGTCCAGGCTTTCAGACTGCATATGGGTGAGATCTACTCTGGTTAGACTGCTGCTGCTGCTAAGTCGCTTCAGTCGTGTCCGACTCTGTGCAACCTCACAGACGGCAGCCCACCAGGCTCCCCCATCCCTGGGATTCTCCAGGCAAGAACACTGGAGTGGGTTGCCATTTCCTTCTCCAGGTTAGACTTCTGTAGTCAGTAATTCTTCATGGTCAATTTGCCTCCTGTTATTCTGGCCTACTTTCTCTCTAATTCAAGAGAAAATTCTTTCTCCTGCTTACCTCTTTTAGAGCGTGTCTAACAGAAAAAGGAGATTTTTTCTCTCTCTCTCTTTTTTAATCATACAGCTCTGTGATTTTCAGGCGTGTGGGGGGATGATAGTTGTGATATGTACAAGGTATATTGAGGGAAAATTGGTTCAATACTCAGAATCATAGCTCTCTCCACTGTTTACTCCCGAGCTCTTTTCTTTGAGATTTCTGAGCCTTAAGTACATACGGAACTATGGTGAAACAGATATTTGCCTGTTGTTGTATGAAAATTAAGAAGTCTATTTTGTTTAATTTTCCTTTGGTTTGCTTCCTTATTGTTGTTATATTTTTTGGTGTGTTTACCCACTGTTGCTTTGTTTGGTTTTGCAAAAAATATACAAGGGAACTCATCCTTATGTCACCTAATCTCTTTTCATGGTTTATTTTGAGTATCAGCTCTGACCCAGATAAAACACTTCCTGCACTTGCTAGTCAAATACTTTCTACCTAAAGTGGATTTATATTTGCATATATAATTTTAGACTGTATAGAATACATATATATATTTATAAAATGAGTTTACCATGAGCCCACTGTGCCTCAGATGGTATAGATTCAGCCTGCAATGCAGGAGACTCATGTTCAGTCCCTAGGCTGGGAAGGTCCCTTGGAGAAGGGAATGGCAACCCATTCCAGTATTCTTACCTGGAGTATTCCATGGACAAAGGAGACTGGCAGGCTACAGTCCATGGGGTCACAAAGAATTGAACCCAACTGAGCGACTAATACAATCCAATGAGTTTATACACTTTTTCAAAGAAGGAAGAACAATTTAAGTGTATCAATAAGTAAGATATTAGAAATAGTAAGATGAAAGAAATAAATTTTACTCTTGGATCTACTATTCATGAAATGCCGCCTATCCCTAATCTTAGATTTTCTTATCTGTGGAGAATAATACACTATGGTATTGTAGGATCACATTTGAGTTTTGAGGGGTTATTTGTTTTTAATGGTAGGGTAATAATATATTCTAGAATTAATCAGATACATAATCTTGATATATATATGTGTGTGTGTGTGTGTATTCCAGTTATTAGTAACTCTTAGCTTTAAAAAGTGAACTCTAGATGGGACTATAGGATTTTGATCCCACATTGTGATAAGATTTTGTCCATTTCTTTCATATATTAATTAAATGCTTAAATAAGTTAATACACATCTCGTCTTTAAATAACTCTTTGATGCCTAATTTCCAGCAATCCTATTAATTCTTCCAGTTTCAAAAATATCACTTCCATGGGATAGATTGTCATGGTTTCTTCAACTTAATTCCCAGCCACATTTATGTAAAAAAGAACTTGGTTGTCAATCAGACAGGATTTATTCATCCAAGAATGTAACCACAGGAGAAGTGTAGACAGAAAAGTTCCAGGATGCTGAAAGGCTATTTGAGCTCTTAAGTTCGGTTTCCACAATGAAAACTTCATATTACTTACTCAGAAATCTCTTTAACTTTCCAACATCTCAATTTCTTTAAATATGAAATCATGGCAACAGAATGATTTGTGATTCCAAAATATAGCTGATGAACAGAATCACCTTGAAATTTATTTTCTTTCAATTTTAGATTCCTGGGTTCCATCTGACACCTAAAGAATCTGATGACCACATCTGGGGAGTCTTCCTATGACAATGATTGCCTTACAAAATAGAGACAGTCAAGGAACAATTGGTTTGCTGCTACAAAAACTATGAGTTAATAATATTTATCTAATATCAGAAATACAGAGTTAAGTGAAAAAAAATGTCTATAAATAGTACTGCACATTGAAACTAAAATGAGATTAGGGAAACTGCAACATTCATCTAGGTAGGAATAATGAGTTTAAAAAAAAAATACATTATAACCAGTATATCTTAGAAATCTTTACCTTTGATCTGTTCCCAAATGATTCTGAAAATTAGTGATTTGAAGGAATTACTGGATTCTTCTAGGTATCACATTTCATTTCATGTAAAGTTCTGACTGCTACAACCGTTCTGTTGTTTCTTTCTATGAAAATAACTATTCAGTAATTGACAGCAATCAAAATGAAAATGTCTTTCATTAGAAAGTCATATGGCAGTCACGCTGGATTTTTAAAAACTGCCATGATGTATAGACAAGAAGGAGCAACATTTCAAGCTGTCTGTTATCTATTGTCCTTTACCAGAGGGGACCCTTTCCTTCAAAGCAGTTTTCTTTGTACTATAAGAAGCCTATATGAACAACGCGCTCCAAGTCAAACCTCCATGTTTCAAGCCCTCAAACAAATGAGCTTTATATTTAGTTCCTAAATCAAAACTCAATAACTACTCAATGTTTTATGATGTTTTCTTTCATATCTTTTTCTTGAATTTACTGAGTGTTCATGAAGCAACTCTTCTGTGTTTAGAACTACATACAAAAGATAAAATCACTATATCCCTGTTCTCATGAAGGTGAAAGAAGACAGTTGACTTTCTAAGGAAGCATATACAGCTGTAAAAAAAAAGAGAGATCCAAATTCATTTTCCTGTTAAGTAAATCTTTGCTTTTCTGGTAGTGCCTTTCATATAAAAGTCCTCATTAAACATTTGGTGAGTGAATGAATGACCTGGGATGAACTATGTCTGTATACAAAATCTGAGGTGACCAGGACATCTTCCAATTTCAGAAACTAATATTAGACAGCTGTGACCCTTGAGATACCATTGCTTCAGCTGGAGCTTATGTAAATTCAGCACGTTAAAGAATGTTAATCTTTTGTTGTTGAATATTCAAAATATGGCAATTGGTTAGAAACTGCTGGAAATTTATTTCAGTTTAGAAGTGTTCTCAGCTTTAAATGAACTGCTCCCCAAATCAGTGAAATGATTTTGGTGAGGTGATTTTCACATGGGTTTAGAGAGAGCTGAGATGTGTATGGAAAAAAAAATGTCAAAAGAAGTGTGTATGGATGGGCAAGTTGTAAGAGTGCCATGGGGTCTGGCATCACAACTTGTGTCTGGCAGTGTTGGAGAGATGGGTGAGGCTTGAAGGAGAACAAAGTCTTGAGGAGTTTCTTGACAAATCATGGGGGCAAAAATAGGGTTCCTCTGATGGTCATAGAAAAATGTCTGGATCTGAACTGAAAGGAAAATTACTCCATATACCTGCAAGGCACAGCCTTGTTTTGGTGTCTTGGTGCACTGGATTCTCTGGGGAAATCAGTGTCACCCTGACGTCTTCCAAGTTTTGTCTTAGATGCCAGTAGATAAGCACCAGCAAGTAATGGTGATGATGAGGAACTTGAAGGGGTTACCACTAGTAGCCACATAGGTAGTAACCACTAGTGATTTGAAGAGCAGGTGAAGAGGAGCATTAGGAGGAGAAAACTCAAAGTCCCAGCCAACCAGAATGTGGTGGGTGTGGGAATGCGGGAAGGTGCTAGCAAAGGTGAGGGTTTCTTCACAAACCTGGATGTTTGTCATTAGCATCTAAGGATGTAAGCCTTACACAAGGATGATGATTATTAATGCAGTCCCATTCGTACCCACTACTGTCTGACATGATTCCCTTGCATATATTTGTCAGTGATGCTTGCATTCACCGTCTTAGAAAAGTCAATTTGATAACTCATTCTCTGTTAAGATGGGCTCTTGGAATGTCTCTAGGTTGCTGCTGCTGCTGCTAAGTCACTTCAGTCGTGTCCGACTCTGTGTGACCCCAAAGACGGCAGCCCACCAGGCTCCCCCATCCCTGGGATTCTCCAGGCAAGAATACTGGAGTGGGTTGCCATTTCCTTCTCCAGTGCATGAAAGAGCAAAGTGAAAGTGAAGTCGCTCAGTCTGTCCGACTGTTAGCGACTCCATGGACTGCAGCCCACCAGGCTACTCCGTCCATTGGATTTTCCAGGCAAGAGTACTGGGGTGGGGTGCCATTGCCTTCCCCAGTCTCTAGGTTAGGATTACCAAATTATCAACTAAAATACAGTTGTTGATAACGTAGCACAGTGTACTACTATAATGTAACTTTAAATAAACAACAAATAATATTTGAAGGTAAAAATGCTCCAAATGTCACCTGGGACATATTTAGACACTGTTCTTCAGTTGCTAAGTCGTCTCTGACTCTGCAGCATGCCAGGCTTCCCTGCCTTTCACTATCTCCATAGTTTGTTCAAAGTCACGTCCACTGAGTTGTAGATGCCATCCCACCAACTCATCCTCTGCCACACTCTTCTCCATTTGCCTTCAATCTTTCCCAGCATCAGGGTCTTTTCCAATGATTTGGCTCTTTGCATCAGGTGGCCAAAGTATTGGAGCTTCAACTGCAGCTCCAGTCCTCCCAGTGAATATTCAGGGTTTACCCCCACTGCGTGTGAGAGTGCTAAGTCACTTCAGTCATGTCTGACTCTGCAGTTCTATTGACTGTAGCCTGCCAGGCTCCTCTGTCCATGGGATTCTCCAGGCAAGAACACTGGAGTAGGTTGCCATGCCCTCCTCCAGGGGATCTTCATGACCCAGGCATCGAACCCATGTCTTTTATGTCTCCTGCATTGGCAGATGTATTCTTTACCAGTAGTACACCTGGGAAGCCCCATTATATCCCCACTCCCCCACCAAAAGTTGTTTACTTAAAATTCATATTTAACAAAATATACTTTCTACCGGGCAATTCTATCCTAGATTTCTAGGCCCACTGCATCAGTAATCTCCATCTGTCAGATGGCCATCTTATCTCATTTCTTTGCAAAGTTGAAGAGGTAGGGATTTCCATCCTGTGTAATTTTATCTGCCTCTAGTTCTGCAGTCAATAGGCTCCCTTCCTCACTGGTATCCCCTGTCTCTAGGAGGCGCTCTTCACAGTCCAGGCTTTCAGACTGCATATGGGTGAGATCTACTCTGGTTAGACTGCTGCTGCTGCTAAGTCGCTTCAGTCGTGTCCGACTCTGTGCAACCTCACAGACGGCAGCCCACCAGGCTCCCCCATCCCTGGGATTCTCCAGGCAAGAACACTGGAGTGGGTTGCCATTTCCTTCTCCAGGTTAGACTTCTGTAGTCAGTAATTCTTCATGGTCAATTTGCCTCCTGTTATTCTGGCCTACTTTCTCTCTAATTCAAGAGAAAATTCTTTCTCCTGCTTACCTCTTTTAGAGCGTGTCTAACAGAAAAAGGAGATTTTTTTTCTTTCTCTCTTTTTTAATCATACAGCTCTGTGATTTTCAGGCGTGTGTGGGGGGATGATAGTTGTGATATGTACAAGGTATATTGAGGGAAAATTGGTTCAATACTCAGAATCATAGCTCTCTCCAATGTTTACTCCTGAGCTCTTTTCTTTGAGATTTCTGAGCCTTAAGTACATACGGAACTATGGTGAAACAGATATTTGCCTGTTGTTGTATGAAAATTAAGAAGTCTATTTTGTTTAATTTTCCTTTGGTTTGCTTCCTTATTGTTGTTATATTTTTTGGTGTGTTTACCCACTGTTGCTTTGTTTGGTTTTGCAAAAAATATACAAGGGAACTCATCCTTATGTCACCTAATCTCTTTTCATGGTTTATTTTGAGTATCAGCTCTGACCCAGATAAAACACTTCCTGCACTTGCTAGTCAAATACTTTCTACCTAAAGTGGATTTATATTTGCATATATAATTTTAGACTGTATAGAATACATATATATATTTATAAAATGAGTTTACCATGAGCCCACTGTGCCTCAGATGGTATAGATTCAGCCTGCAATGCAGGAGACTCATGTTCAGTCCCTAGGCTGGGAAGGTCCCTTGGAGAAGGGAATGGCAACCCATTCCAGTATTCTTACCTGGAGTATTCCATGGACAAAGGAGACTGGCAGGCTACAGTCCATGGGGTCACAAAGAATTGAACCCAACTGAGCGACTAATACAATCCAATGAGTTTATACACTTTTTCAAAGAAGGAAGAACAATTTAAGTGTATCAATAAGTAAGATATTAGAAATAGTAAGATGAAAGAAATAAATTTTACTCTTGGATCTACTATTCATGAAATGCCGCCTATCCCTAATCTTAGATTTTCTTATCTGTGGAGAATAATACACTATGGTATTGTAGGATCACATTTGAGTTTTGAGGGGTTATTTGTTTTTAATGGTAGGGTAATAATATATTCTAGAATTAATCAGATACATAATCTTGATATATATATGTGTGTGTGTGTGTGTATTCCAGTTATTAGTAACTCTTAGCTTTAAAAAGTGAACTCTAGATGGGACTATAGGATTTTGATCCCACATTGTGATAAGATTTTGTCCATTTCTTTCATATATTAATTAAATGCTTAAATAAGTTAATACACATCTCGTCTTTAAATAACTCTTTGATGCCTAATTTCCAGCAATCCTATTAATTCTTCCAGTTTCAAAAATATCACTTCCATGGGATAGATTGTCATGGTTTCTTCAACTTAATTCCCAGCCACATTTATGTAAAAAAGAACTTGGTTGTCAATCAGACAGGATTTATTCATCCAAGAATGTAACCACAGGAGAAGTGTAGACACAAAAGTTCCAGGATGCTGAAAGGCTATTTGAGCTCTTAAGTTCGGTTTCCACAATGAAAACTTCATATTACTTACTCAGAAATCTCTTTAACTTTCCAACATCTCAATTTCTTTAAATATGAAATCATGGCAACAGAATGATTTGTGATTCCAAAATATAGCTGATGAACAGAATCACCTTGAAATTTATTTTCTTTCAATTTTAGATTCCTGGGTTCCATCTGACACCTAAAGAATCTGATGACCACATCTGGGGAGTCTTCCTATGACAATGATTGCCTTACAAAATAGAGACAGTCAAGGAACAATTGGTTTGCTGCTACAAAAACTATGAGTTAATAATATTTATCTAATATCAGAAATACAGAGTTAAGTGAAAAAAAATGTCTATAAATAGTACTGCACATTGAAACTAAAATGAGATTAGGGAAACTGCAACATTCATCTAGGTAGGAATAATGAGTTTAAAAAAAAAATACATTATAACCAGTATATCTTAGAAATCTTTACCTTTGATCTGTTCCCAAATGATTCTGAAAATTAGTGATTTGAAGGAATTACTGGATTCTTCTAGGTATCACATTTCATTTCATGTAAAGTTCTGACTGCTACAACCGTTCTGTTGTTTCTTTCTATGAAAATAACTATTCAGTAATTGACAGCAATCAAAATGAAAATGTCTTTCATTAGAAAGTCATATGGCAGTCACGCTGGATTTTTAAAAACTGCCATGATGTATAGACAAGAAGGAGCAACATTTCAAGCTGTCTGTTATCTATTGTCCTTCACCAGAGGGGACCCTTTCCTTCAAAGCAGTTTTCTTTGTACTATAAGAAGCCTATATGAACAACGCGCTCCAAGTCAAACCTCCATGTTTCAAGCCCTCAAACAAATGAGCTTTATATTTAGTTCCTAAATCAAAACTCAATAACTACTCAATGTTTTATGATGTTTTCTTTCATATCTTTTTCTTGAATTTACTGAGTGTTCATGAAGCAACTCTTCTGTGTTTAGAACTACATACAAAGGATAAAATCACTATATCCCTGTTCTCATGAAGGTGAAAGAAGACAGTTGACTTTCTAAGGAAGCATATACAGCTGTGGCCATTATTAAAAAATAAGTAAAACACATTTTGAGAGTTTATGAAAGGAGACATGGTGGTGATGAGAGTAATCCAGAAAGTTTGCATGAAGACAAGAGTGAGATATGAGGGAGCAGAACCTGGTTATGCTGAAAGTGGGAAAGGAGAAATAGATCTCAGAATTTCACAACTAAAACCACGTCCTTTTGTCATTCACTTTCAAGTCTTCTAAGAAAACCTCATTTATCAAGCATGTATCCTACCACCAACCACTCTTTATAGCCTGCCAGTTGTATTGTATGGTTTTTTTCTGTTCCTAAATGTTCTACATAAGTTATACAAAATTGAAGTGATCTCTTTTTAAATATATTTAAGTCTTTTTTTCTTTCTGCATTGCTCTTTGATCAAGTACTATTCAATGCTTTTGTTGCGCCTATGACCACTTTTTAACTTTTGACATAAACTCTTGAGCTTCTTAGAAATTTTAGTGTAATCTTAGTCCTTAAGGAAGTTTCAGGTACTTATTTTCCTAACACTTAACATTTAATCATCATTTTCTTTCCAAAATATGAAAAAGTGAACAACAAATTATTTTTACCTCCTTTCTTGGGCAGTCCTGTTGTTTAGTCAAATTGGCATCATTATGCTGTAAGAATACATCCAAATTGATTTTGGTTCTTATAATCTCTTCAAAACACTGAAATACAATTTACTGTTATCATATTGAAACTACAAATTCTAGGTAATTATATCTTCTCCCTTAAATCTGTACAATTTCCACTTTTCCTCTTAAAGTTGCTGGTCAAATGTGTGTTTTTAAGAAAGTCCTACCTAAATGAATGCTGCAACTTCCCTAATGCAAGTTTAGTCTCAATATGCAATATTTATTATTTGTATACATCATTTTTTTACTTAAGTCTAGTCTGTACTTCTGACATTAAATATATAAATTCATATTTTTCCATAGCAATTGCTCTTTGCATGTTTCTGTAATTTTCAGTAGTATCGGTACAGGAAGATTCCCCAGACAGAATTGCCAGATACCATACTGGATACCTAGTTAAATTTGAATTTCAAATAACTTAACAAATAACCCTGTGTAATTATGCATATGTGGGTCTTACCTATATCAAAACTGTATTAATTATTTATTTTGGATTCAAATTAAGTGTATTTTTATTTGTTAACTCTGGCAACACTAGCAGGAAATTATTACCAAGATTCTATCAGGCTTCCCCAAAAAGACTTGCTTCATTTTTTTTTTTTCCTTTCTCTTTCCCTCAACTTCTTTCTCTTATTTTGTTTAGTCCCTTCAACTGTTGTTTGCACTCCTGGACCATTTTTAATACATGCGCTCCCTTCTGCTTTCTCACGAGTCATTCTTATCTGACATATTTGTGCCTGCCATCTGAAACCTTTCTGCCGCGTCCTTAGTATCTGTTCTAAAATCTTCCACTGTTCTCTGGTAACTCATGACGAAGGCCAGCCAGATTCTTCGTTTAATTTTCAGGCTCCTTCTTAATTAAATGCATCTTTCTATTCAACTCCTGTCCCACTCATTTCGCAAACTAGTGCCTCAATCCAAATGCCTTTCAAATTAAATATGTTAATTGTACGCCTCCATCCACCTAGCCAGGCTACTTGTCTTCTTGGATATGCGTGTCTTCTCATCTGATTAGCTTATCAAACTCTCATACAAATGCTTTCTAGGATGCTTTCTAAACCTTTTATCCCTCCATCATTCATTTTCTATTGATATTACAGGTAACAATTATTTAACACACGATCCCACACTGCATTTCATGTTTTGGCCATGTTACTTTTCTCTTCTTCTATAAAATACTAGTAATTTTTAGGACAGTGAGTGTGTCCTTTCTACTAATCAAATACCAGGAGTTCAAAAACTACCTTCTGCATTGAGTAGAAGAGGATAATGACCTCCAAATTAAAGGTGAAGCAATTACCACTGAGGAGGAAATGACTAGAACAGTTGCCAGGTTACGGACATCACCATCTCTTCTGCCGAAGAATTGATGCTTTTGAACTGTGGTGCTGGAGAAGACTCTTGAGAGTCCCTTGGACTGCAAGGAGATCCAACTAGTCTATCCTAAAGGAAATCAGTCCTGAATATTCGTTGGAAGGACTGATGCTGAAGCTGAAAAGCCAATACTTTGGCCACCTGATAAGAAGAACTGACTCATTGGAAAAGACCCTGATCCTGGGAAAGATTGAAGGCAGGTGGAGAAGGGGATGACAGGGGATTAGATGGTTGGATGGCATCACTGACTCAATGGGCATGAGTTTGAGTAAACTCCGAGAGTTGGAGGTTGACAGGGAGGCCTGGCATGCTGCAGTCCATGGGGTCAAAAAGAGTCGGACGTGACTGAGCACCTGCAACTGAACTGATCTCTTCTGCTTTGGGTATCTGCTGAGCTGGATGAAAGCTGCTGTTAGTAACAATCAAAGGGGGACATGAAAAGTGAAACCAAACCATCAGGCTTTAATCATGCATCTCAGAATGAAAGATTCTCTAAAATAGGATATTTTTCCAGAGTTCATTTTGGGACTTGAGAAATTTAAAGGTTGATCCTCCTTGTTCTGATTGTTCATCTTGGAAGCTCCAGTCTGACATTTCACTTCAAGTTCAGATTCCTACAGCTGGTTGTTCCTGACTATTGCAAGATGTTATTGCTTTATATTTGAGGCCAGGTCAGCGGAGGTCCAAGTGCAGGATGCTTGACCAAAGATATGGTGTTAAGAAAGTAGGCATTTCAGAATCTTTCTGAACTTGATATGGAGACAAATAAGGCGGAGGCACCTCTGATCTACCAACTGAGGCCCAGACATGGCCTGGTATTTTTTGCTAGTACCATATCTCTAGAGTTCATATAAATCAATTTACAGGAACATTATTTATTCCTCACTCCAAGACGATTTGCCAGAATGAGGTCAGAAAGAAAGATTAATATGACACCTAATACTGCAGCAAGAAGAAAACTGTTTTACAATTAGGGTCAGACCTTAAAGAGGCAGGTGTGCTTGCTCTGCAGGAAAACTTTAAATTCAGTCTCCCTTTAAGGAGCCTGATAGATCCTATTTTGGTGTATCCAATGGCACTGCAGCCGTGACATAAGGACAGGCCATGGGTGTCTGAAATCCTAGCTTGACAATCCCCTTAACTTCTCTGAGCCTCAGTTTCATCATCTGAAAATAAGAAAATGCCATGGTGTCTTGTGAAAATTAAAGCTGAAAATGGGTGGGAGATGGAAGCCCTGTGCTAATAGTAGGCTCTTGATAAATAGGTACACTTGACTCTACCTCTTATAATCCATCTTTTCATGCCAGTGGAACCATGGTTTTGGTCTAGGTAGAAATGTCTACAGTACTTTTATATTGTAAAGCTCTTTGAAGTGCATAGTCTAATGTATTTTAAAAATACTGCATTCAGCACCCTGGCTTCTGTCACTCTCCTTATATTTTTCTGAGAAATAAGCTGAAATACAGAAAAAAACTGTAATAGTGCAAAGATTTCTAAGCAAGAATCTGGAAAGTTAGTTAAATTTCTAACTGAACCACTAAGTACTTGATGCCCTTGAGCACATTAACCCTCTTGTGTGTAAAGTAGAAATTCTCACCTGGATGTTCACCATATTCTGGCATAACTCTGAAAGTCTATAAGGCAGCCTAAACAGGGACAAAATTATAAACAGAATTTGGGCTTATGAAGTGGTATGACTTTTCTCTCTTGATCACATTGCTTTCTTTGCAGTTATTTGCAGCATTGATTCCCTACATTTACATGAAGAAATATAAATTTCTTTGCCCTTTAAAATCCACTGCTAAATGTGCATGTCTTACAGTAAATGTTGCTCAACCACCAATGATTTGTTGTAACTGCATGGGGGATACACATAAATCAAAAATGCATTTAGAGCTCTGTCCAAATTATAAATTCAATAACTCAGTCCAAATTATAAATCAAATATCTGACTACTGTGCAAGTGCCAATCAACTGAAATAGATTAATAACCTCAACTGAAGTTACTTGATGAACGGTAGAAGTTATGGGAACTATAAGATTTCATCTCTAATTTGAAGAGCCCTTCACAGTGTTGGCAGAATCCTCCTGCTCACTGGGTAATACGAATAGGGAAATTTAGAGAACGCAGGCCATGGGCTTTTCTTAGACTGTCTTTTTGTCCTCATGCCTTCCCTATGCAGAAAGTACTCATCATTCTTAATGCTTCATAGATGAAGGAAGGAAAAGCAGAGAGGTGAAATGGCTTGTCCCATGTCACATGCTACTAAAATGTAAAGCAGGACTTCAACTTTCAGAGAATCTTTCTATAGACTCCTAACAGTTCTATGATACTGGTCTGATACCATTCTACGTAGAGGATAACTGGTGGGTGGAATTTCACAGTCAAATTGTCTTGAGTTGAAAATGATCTCTATGGGGCTAGAGAATATAAAAAGTTCCAAGAAATCTAAGGTATGTTGGATTTATCTCCTTCAATGATGAAAAGAGTTCTTTAATTTTCCCTGCTCCAATGCATTATTTCAGCTTATCAGGATGTGCATTGCCCCTGTGTACTCTTCTTCACTTTAAGAACTCCATGATCACTAATGGTTGCATAATTAGATTGTTTTGGTTTTTCTTATTTTTATAATAACTTTCCTGAGCCATTTATCCACTACCTGCAGCTTACTCCCTTCTCCAGACACAGACGTGTCTGGCCATGTCATGGGGTTTTGTGAGGATTAAAAAGGGAAAAGAAAGATTTTATATCAGTAGCTCAATATTCTGTTTCTCATACATCATATATCAGGTTGAGATAAATGGGTTTTATTTATAATTTAATGTGAAATGAGTACCTGCTGCAAGATGGTCTGTTAGCTATCTTCCTATATGCTATCTAATTATCAAAACACCACCAAGTGGTCATTCTTATTATCCTCAAGGTTTCTTTAGTACTCATGAGCCCTATGGAGTTATTAGGAAACTACAATGGCTTGTCTTGAGGAAACTTAGGTTACTTTATTGACCTAGTAGAAAAGGTAAAATCTCTAACACTTCCCATAGGAAATAAATTTCCACAAACATTTATGGAGGTCAATCTCTCTCCATATTGCCTCACCTTTCAAAATTTCCCACAATTCCCCAGCCTCCCTCTCACTTGGGCCCGCCTCTCCCCATTGCATTTATTAAAAGCATTTGTGCTTTCACACTGTTTGTAGTACTAGCAGTAGTATGTCCTTCCAATAAACCTTAAACACTTCAGTCTGGATCAAGGTAACCAGTAGCCTTGAGCTCAGCATGATTAAGAGCCATCACCAGCCACTGGCACTAAAACCTCAACTACTGCTTAAAAGAAGATGGAGCATGTCCTTTTCAGTACAGGAAAACACAAAAACATGTTTAGGAAAGAGGATGTTGGATGTTACAAGAATATACAATATTAGTAAACATAACATTCCAAGGGAACATAGGGAAGGAAAAGCAAGCAACACAGATGTTTGAGCTAGTCACTGCACTTCCTTACAGTAGTATAAACCTTATCGGTTCTCTGCTGGGGCTAAAGGGTGGGCATTATTTTGCACATTTCACACTTGACAAATCTGAGGTATAGAGAAGTTGTGTAATTTTACCAGACAGCATGGCTACCAAACAAGGTAAACTGGTGCGGGTACATTCAAGAACAGAGCTCCTCTCAGTATGGTACAGCCCTATCCCAGAAGCTTTCGCACAGCAAAGGAAACCATAGACAAAATGACAAGACAACCCAAAGAATGGGAGAAAACTTCTGCAAACAAAGCAAACCTCAAGAGACTAATCTCCACAGGATGCAAAGAACTCATGCAGCTCTATGTGAAAAAAAAAACAAAAACCCTCAATCAGAAGATCTAAATAAATATTTGTCCAAAGAAGACATATAGATGGCTAAGAGGCACATGAAAACATGCCTGACATCCCTAATTATTACCGAAAGGCAAGTCAAAACTACAATGAGGTATCTCCTCACATCAAATGGCCGTCATCAAAATTCTGTAAAGCAATTATCCTTCAATAAAAATTAACTAAAAAGCTCCCCAATAAAGAGCCTACAGACAATAAATACTGAAGTAGGTATGGAGAAAAGGGAATCTTCCTATACTGTTGGTGAAAATGTAAACTGGTACAACCACTACAGAGATTAGGATTGAGGTTCCTTAAAAAAAAAAACTGAAAATAGAGATACCGTATGATCCAGCAATCCCACTCCAGGGCTTATATCTGGAGAAAAACATGGTTTGAAAGGTACATGCACCCCAATGTCTATTGCAGTGCTGTTTACAGTAACCAAGACATGGAAGCAACCTAAATGTCCATCACAAGAGGAGTGGATAAAGAAGAATGACACATATGCACAATGGAACGCTATTCAGCCATAAAAAGAATGAAATAATGCCATTTTCAGCAACATGGATGGACATAGAAATTATCATACTAGGTGAAGCCAGTCAGTCAAAGACAAATATCACATGATATCACTAGTACGTGGAACCTAAAATGAACATATTTACAAAACAGAAACAGACATCAAAAACAAACAAACAAACAAAAAACACCTTGTGGTTACCAAAAGGGAAAGGTAGGGGGAGAGAGAAACTAGGAGGTGAAGATTAACATTCATATAGTGAATATATAACAAGATTATATATATTAGATACACACTGTGAAAGTGAAAGTTGTCAGTCGTGCCCATCTCTTTGCAACCCCATGGACTAGACAGTCTGTGGAATTCTCTAGGCCAGAATACTGAGGTGGGTAGCCTTTCCCTTCTCCAGGGGATCTTCCTAACCCACGGATCAAACCCAGGTCTCCCACACTGCAGGCGGATTCGTTACCAGCTGAGCCACAAGGGAAGTCCAAGAATACTGGAGTGGGTAACCTATCCCTTTTCCAGGGGATCTTCTCAAACCAGGGTTTTCTGCGTTGCAGGCAGATTCTTTACCAACTGAGCTATTAGACACACACTAAGATTCCCTGGTGGCTCAGAGGTTAAAGCGTCTGCCTCCAATGCAGGAGACCTGGGTTCAATCCCTGGGTCAGGAAGATTCCCTGGAGAAGGAAATGGCAACCCACTCCAGTATTCTTACCTAAAGAATCCCATTTAAGAGGAGGCTGCTGAGATACAATCCATGCAGTCACAAAATGTCTGAGTGACTAAGCATATGTGTTTTATTAAACTAACCTAAATAGATTTGTCTTTTAATGGAAGACTTTTATCTATTTACTGTTATTGTGCTTGGTAATATATATAGAAATAATGCAACTATGTTAAATGTTCATATTTGCTCTTTTTATTTCACTGTAATTTTACCTTTTTACAAAATGGAACAACAGACTGGTTCCAAATAGGAAAAGGAGTACATCAAGGCTGTATATTGTCTCCCTGCTTATTTAACTTATATGCAGAGTACGTCATGAGAAACGCTGGACTGGAAGAAACACAAGCTGGAATCAAGATTGCCGGGAGAAATATCAATAACCTCAGATATGCTGATGACACCACTCTTATGGCAGAAAGTGAGGAGGAGCTAAAAAGCCTCTTGACAAAAGTGAAGGAGGAGAGTGAAAAAGTTGGCTTAAAGCTCAACATTCAGAAAACAAAGATCATGGCATCCGGTCCCATCACTTCA
>SJYX01015760.1:261077-274221 GCA_006410675.1 Oreotragus oreotragus | reverse complement strand
TTTCTTCACAGTCCAACTCTCACATCCATACATGACCACAGGAAAAACCATAGCCTTGACTAGACGGACCTTTGTTGGCAAAGTAATGTCTCTGCTTCTTAATATGCTGTCTAGGTTGCTCATAACTTTCCTTCCAAGGAGCAAGTGTCTCTTAATTTCATGGCTGCAATCACCATCCGCAGTGATTTTGGAGCCAGAAAAATAAAGTCAGCCACTGTTTCCACTGTTTTCCCGTCTATTTTCCATGAACTGATGGGACCGGATGCCATGATCTTAGTTTTCTGAATGTTGAGCTTTAAGCCGACTTTTTCACTCTCTTCTTTCACTTTCATCAAGAGGCTTTTTAGTTCCTCTTCACTTTCTGCCACAAGGGTGATGTCATCTGCATATCTGAGGTTATTGATATTTCTCCAGGCAATCTTGATTCCAGCTTGTGCTTCCTCCAGCCCAGAGTTTCTCATGATGTACTCTGCATACAAGTTAAATAAGCAGGATGACAATATACAGTCTTGACGTACTCCTTTTCCTATTTGGAACCAGTCTGTTGTTCTCTGTCCAGTTCTAACTGTTCCTTCCTGACCTGCATATAGATTTCTCAAGAGGCAGGTCAGGTGGTCTGGTATTCCCATCTCTTTCAGAATTTTCCAGTTTATTGTGATCCACACAGTCAAAGGCTAATCGCTTCAGTCGTGTCCAACTCTTGCGACCCCATGGACTGTAGCCCTCCAGGCTCTTCTGTCCATGGGATTCTCCAGGCTGGAGTGGGTTGCTATTTCCTTCTCCATCTTACACAGTATACTCTCTGTATCTTACACAGTATAAAGCGAAAGAAAGTGTCTGAAAAGAAAAGATCACTCAGTGGTGTCTGGCTCTTTGCGACCCCGTGGACTGTAGCCTACCAGCGTCCTCTATCCATGGGATTTTCCAGGCAAGAGTACTGGAGTGGGTTGCCATTCCTTCTCCAGGAGATCTTCCTGACCCAGGGATCGAACCTAGGTCTCCTGCATTGTGGGCAGACGCCTTACTGTCTGAGCCAGTAGAGAATCCTCTCCTACACAGTATACTCTTTGTAATTTTTTTTCTAAACTAGCATTTAATAGTAAACTCCTTTGTAGTTCTCTGAAACTGTGTTGTTTTTCTCATTCTTTGTAAGTGTATTCCCTCTAAAATGCTAGGTTGACATTTACTAATTTTCTAATGATTGAAGATATAAGCCCTTTACTTACTGATTTCCACTGTTAATGAGATCTCTGTTCTTAGCCTCAACTCAAGTATTAGTATGAGAATTCATTCTTTACTTGATTTTTTTTCAACGTGCACATCTTTTTCCCTAAACTGCATACAAAGAAGTTCTAGTTTTGTTTTCTCTGAATCTTTCCTCATATTTAGACTTAGGATCTATTTTGTGCTTCCTTGAATTGCTCTCTACCCTTTACAATGTAAACCATAAGTCTCTCCAGCGTTTTCTCATCCTATACCTCACCTCTTACCTTGGGCAGCGTACCAAAAATATGAACTATGCCCAGAGCATTTTCCAATCTCCAGGCCCTAGGCCTCAGGCTTTGCTCATTTTACCAAAATCACAGTTCCATTTCCTTCTCCTTCTTCAAAAATTTAAGTAATTTATATATAAGGCATATAAGTAGATGATAGATAGAAAGATAATATATATGGCATATATACAGTGATATACCTGTATCTGTTTATGCCATTTGCGTTTTACATAAAATATATATATGTATGATACACATATTATATATACTCTATAAAAGTGAAAGTGCATTGACAAAAATGTGAAATGATGTAACCACTTGTTAATCACTATAATTTTGCATACCAAAAGCCCAGCTGCAACACAGACCAAATTCCAAATATATCAGTTTTAATTAGAATGTAGGATCCAACTCTGAGCAAGAAACTACAAAGCACCACAGGGTATTAACAATGTGAGGATTGAACAGGCTCTCTTCCCACTGAACTTACCCTCCAAGATAGGGAGTTAGTATTTATCTAAGTTAACTCTGACAAATGTCAAATAAAGCAAGAATTCAAAAAGTGTTTTAAGAGTGTAATTGCTAAACAAACTCAAAAGTAGATGCTTAGTTCCAATCATAAGAATCAGGGGGAAAAAAAGTGGATAATGAATAGAGTACTATATTATATTGAGAGAAGCAGAGGGTTTCAGTTTGGAGAAGTAAATCATAGAGGATTTTTTAAGTTGAAGGAAGAGCGTCAGAAAAGACACTGTCATTGTGTAGAAAAATCAATGGATTGGTTCATTTAAAATACTTTACTTTGGCTAATGTAATTAGCCTCCAATTAAAATAAATAAATTTAAATTAAAACAATAAATAAATAAAATAGAAAGATCTATTCCATTTGGCTGAAATAGAATGTTATGGAAGAACAGAGCAGTCTCTGGCAAAGAGATAGAATATTCACTGAATAAATTGTAGAAAAAGGGGAGGAGAAGGATGAGTGAATACATTAATGATTCTATTAATAAGTGAAAAAAATAATAGAAGGTGGCTGGATCAGTTTCCATGTCTTTTGCTTGTCTTGTGAGTGAACAATTGACATCTTTTTTTTCCCCAGACTGTCTTCTCAAAGATGTTTGTAGAGTCAATGGAGATCTCTAAGAAACAAAGGAGAAATTTACTTATAGTTTACTGTAACAAAGATAATACCTCTCTCTGGGGAAATGATTAGGTTTACTTGCAGCCTAACAGAAAAAGTTTGAATTCCCTAAACTCAGGGATCCTCAGCTGGGTTGAGTGCAATGTATCTGACACCTTCACATACAATTTATGGGACCTGAGGAACAAGACTGATATAAACAGTATCTAGATAAGTTTATCACTTTCAAGATAAGTTTTTGAGATCTAATGTACAGCAATGTGAATATACCTAATAATACTGCATCATATACTCAAAATTTGCTAAGAGGATAGATTTTAAGTGTTCTTACCATACACCAAGAAAAGAAAGCAAGAAATAATACACACAAGGAAAATGATAACTATGCAAGATGATTTATATGTTAATTTTGGTGATTATTTCAAAATATATACATATATCAAAATATCAAGTTATATACCTTAAATATATATAATTTTATTTGTCAGATATACCTCAGTAGATATGGGGCAAAAATAAAATAGGTCTTATAAAAAACAAATATGAATAGCACCATAGACGAATCTTGAGGACATTATGCTGCATGAAAAAGCCATTCACTAAAGCACAAATGCTGTATGATTCCAATTATATGAAATAAATAGAGTAGCCAAATTCATGGAGATAGAAAGAACTATGGTTTCCAGGGCTGGGAGGAGGTAGAAATGGGAAGTTGGTGATTTGAGTACAAAGTTCCAGTTGAGGAGGATGAAAAACTTCTATCGATTTTAGTGATGGTTGCAGAACAATGGGGATATACTTAATACTTCAGAAGTATATACATAAAAATGACTAAAATTGGAAAAATTTTGTTACATGTATTTACTGCAGCAACATCATCAACAGAAAAACAAAGAAAACAAAAGCTATGTCAGGACCTTATTTTTGGTGAGCTTTGAAAGGACACTAAATTTAGCATTTAATTTACTTTCCAAAAGGAGAATTGTATAACAATACAATCATAAATAAAAATAAATGTACTTCAAAACACCTACTGAGCTTCAACTAATCAATTTAAATATCAAAAGAAAAGGACACTGTATATCTCAGAAATCTGGGTTGTGGATTTCCAGGTCCTTGTGTAAATCTGTGACATGTCACTGCATCTCCCTGGGCTTCAAAATCATCAGATATGAGTCACGAGATGATTTCTAAGGTTCTGTTTAGCCTGAATATTCATCTTTTTTCAGGCTCCAGCTCTAATATTCAGAAATCTCCTGTGTTATGCTAAAGGTGATCATTATTATTTTCAGTTTTGGCATTTGTCTAAATGTTTAACAAATGTCATATAGCAGACCTTTAAATGAGCAACTTTCTCCTAACATAGAGAGTTCTCATTTTTATTTATTCTTATCCAAATATTGCTCATTTTTTATAATATGGAGAAGACCCAAATTCAGTGAGATCTTCTTATAATCTTTCCTAAGTAAGAATAACAGAGAGATGCAGTTTGATCCTATATTTTATATAATTGTCTATTTGTCATCCTTATGATTAGGAATGGTTTATATAACATTTTTTTTTAACAGAGGTTTATCAGATAAGTAGAGCTTTGGCCAAAAAAAATACATAAATAGGGAATTGTTGATACATTACAGAAATTTATTTTTGTTTTGAGATTTGTCATAGATAGTATTCATCATAGTATTCATCTATTAACAGAAGGAGTGACCTGTTAATAACCTGTTGGGAGTCTCTCTCTCTTTTTCACTCTCTCTCTCTTCTTCGTTTCACTCTGAATTTTTCAAGTGAATAGGGAAAAGTGCAATCATAAAAACTATTAACAATATTTTCTCAGAAAAGAATCATAAATCATGTATCCAAATGTATTCCCCAGAAGTATGGCCTGCTGTCACCTTCTGGAACAACAACTATTTTAGTTATTTATTTGTAGTTATTAGTATTCTTCAACATTTCCCCATGAATGCTAACAATACCAATCAAAAACTGTACAGAGAACTCTTTATGCTCTGTCTAAATATATTTGTCACTTGTATAGAAGCTGTAATCTCAGAAAAGGACACAGCAAGGTTCCTTAAATGCGAGTCCTTCATAGATGATCGCTCATAAATGAAGGCTATTTTAAAATGCTTTGTGCACCAGCATAACTACAGACTACTTGGCTTCTCTCACAACAAAAAGAGAAATGGTTGCAAAGACAAGGAAAGAAAGAACATTTCCATATCATTGTCAAAGCCAAGAAATGGGATGATATACTTTAGGTAATTATGAATTAAACATTATTCCCATAAGTTAGATAAAAATTCAATAGCCATTTCTTGGCAAATATCTATTCCGTGGCTATTCAATATCAATTTTTCTTTTTTTTCTGTTTCAATTTCTATCACAATAAATCAAGGATACTAAAGTGCCATTCAAGATTGTATATGTATATGTGAATGCTTACACAAGTGTTACAGGGAGAAAGGAAAAGAGAAAGAAGAGGAAAGAAAAAGAGAATGTGTTAAATTACAATTTTCAGATTCTATGTCTAACTGATATTACATGTCATGTCATGGGTAAATTTTAGAAAACATGTATTGTAATATCCTTGACTTTGAAAAATCCACAGACATTGAGAAAATCATTAATGTTAAAGTATATGTTAATTAGTAGCATACATTATATAAATAAGCAGAATATTAGTAGTATGCTATATTCTTCAGTTCAGTTCAGTTGCTCAGTCATGTCCAACTCTTTGCAACCCCATGAATTGTGGCACGCCAGGCCTCCCTGTCCATCACCAACTCCTGGAGTTCAGTCAGATTCACGTCCATCGAGTCAGTGATACCATCCAGCCATCTCATCCTCTGTTGTCCCCTTCTCTTCCCGCCCCCAATCCCTCCCAGCATCAGAGTCTTTTAGTACAGTAATAATAAGCATACTATAAATGAGCAGAGTACTAATAAATCTTTGAAGATTTTATTCTTAAGTCCATGATAACAACTACTATGTATGTGGAAGGAGTTCAAATAAGACAGAGATTCATTATAGCTGGAATGTTCAGCAGAGTTTAAAAGAAAAGCTGAAGCACAGTTGATGTTGAAAGCAGATAGGATTCAGAGAATCAAAAAGAAATAGATGATGAAGTGACCATTAAATATTTGCTAAGTATATTGACATATGTTGAATTAATGAATATAGCTTAAGTATAAGAAATATAGCTTAAGTATAAATGAATAATCAAGAATGAATCATTTAAATAACATTTTAAAGCATTATGGACATTTATCAATAAACAAAATGNGAGAAGACCCAAATTCAGTGAGATCTTCTTATAATCTTTCCTAAGTAAGAATAACAGAGAGATGCAGTTTGATCCTATATTTTATATAATTGTCTATTTGTCATCCTTATGATTAGGAATGGTTTATATAACATTTTTTTTTAACAGAGGTTTATCAGATAAGTAGAGCTTTGGCCAAAAAAAATACATAAATAGGGAATTGTTGATACATTACAGAAATTTATTTTTGTTTTGAGATTTGTCATAGATAGTATTCATCATAGTATTCATCTATTAACAGAAGGAGTGACCTGTTAATAACCTGTTGGGAGTCTCTCTCTCTTTTTCACTCTCTCTCTCTTCTTCGTTTCACTCTGAATTTTTCAAGTGAATAGGGAAAAGTGCAATCATAAAAACTATTAACAATATTTTCTCAGAAAAGAATCATAAATCATGTATCCAAATGTATTCCCCAGAAGTATGGCCTGCTGTCACCTTCTGGAACAACAACTATTTTAGTTATTTATTTGTAGTTATTAGTATTCTTCAACATTTCCCCATGAATGCTAACAATACCAATCAAAAACTGTACAGAGAACTCTTTATGCTCTGTCTAAATATATTTGTCACTTGTATAGAAGCTGTAATCTCAGAAAAGGACACAGCAAGGTTCCTTAAATGCGAGTCCTTCATAGATGATCGCTCATAAATGAAGGCTATTTTAAAATGCTTTGTGCACCAGCATAACTACAGACTACTTGGCTTCTCTCACAACAAAAAGAGAAATGGTTGCAAAGACAAGGAAAGAAAGAACATTTCCATATCATTGTCAAAGCCAAGAAATGGGATGATATACTTTAGGTAATTATGAATTAAACATTATTCCCATAAGTTAGATAAAAATTCAATAGCCATTTCTTGGCAAATATCTATTCCGTGGCTATTCAATATCAATTTTTCTTTTTTTTCTGTTTCAATTTCTATCACAATAAATCAAGGATACTAAAGTGCCATTCAAGATTGTATATGTATATGTGAATGCTTACACAAGTGTTACAGGGAGAAAGGAAAAGAGAAAGAAGAGGAAAGAAAAAGAGAATGTGTTAAATTACAATTTTCAGATTCTATGTCTAACTGATATTACATGTCATGTCATGGGTAAATTTTAGAAAACATGTATTGTAATATCCTTGACTTTGAAAAATCCACAGACATTGAGAAAATCATTAATGTTAAAGTATATGTTAATTAGTAGCATACATTATATAAATAAGCAGAATATTAGTAGTATGCTATATTCTTCAGTTCAGTTCAGTTGCTCAGTCATGTCCAACTCTTTGCAACCCCATGAATTGTGGCACGCCAGGCCTCCCTGTCCATCACCAACTCCTGGAGTTCAGTCAGATTCACGTCCATCGAGTCAGTGATACCATCCAGCCATCTCATCCTCTGTTGTCCCCTTCTCTTCCCGCCCCCAATCCCTCCCAGCATCAGAGTCTTTTAGTACAGTAATAATAAGCATACTATAAATGAGCAGAGTACTAATAAATCTTTGAAGATTTTATTCTTAAGTCCATGATAACAACTACTATGTATGTGGAAGGAGTTCAAATAAGACAGAGATTCATTATAGCTGGAATGTTCAGCAGAGTTTAAAAGAAAAGCTGAAGCACAGTTGATGTTGAAAGCAGATAGGATTCAGAGAATCAAAAAGAAATAGATGATGAAGTGACCATTAAATATTTGCTAAGTATATTGACATATGTTGAATTAATGAATATAGCTTAAGTATAAGAAATATAGCTTAAGTATAAATGAATAATCAAGAATGAATCATTTAAATAACATTTTAAAGCATTATGGACATTTATCAATAAACAAAATGCTTATCTTCTCTGTCCTTATGGAGCCTACATTATAGTGGGAAACACACAGACCAGCGCAAACAGTTGACTAAGTAAGTTAACTACATTTAAGGATGCATTGAGAAGTACAAACAAACACAAATGACACTATGTTAAAGTTAAAAGGAACTTCAGAAGTCCTCCAGATCATTCACCTTTCTTTATATATACAAAAATTCAAGTGGGAAAATGCCAAGGTCTTAACCAAAGCGACAAGAGTTTTACTGTTAGAGCAAGAAAAAGAAACAGAGAAAAAGAAACACCGTCACCAAGACGGTGACACAGATGGCTCCTGATCACGTCCTTTCAAAATAATAGTAACTAGCAACTATTCACAGACAAGACTCCACTGAAAAAAATTCTAGGATATTGAGGGGAGGCTAAAGCACACCTCTGTCCCACAGAGGCCCAAACAGATGACATTAGAAGGATAAGAGGAGCAACTATAGCTGACCATGTTGCCCCTGTACCAGTTCCAGTGTAGCCCCATGCTGAATGGTCTGCAATGAACCTAAAGGTTCTCCTGTGGGAAAAGAGAGCCCAGGGTGGGATATCCAGCTCACCTACAGTTGTGTGTCAACTGTTGGGAGTCCCCACTGTGATCTCACCCCCACATGGATTGCATGGGAATCTACAGGGTTTGAGCATAAGAAATCTGATTATAGTAGAAAATAGAGAAGGGCTTGCAACATCAGCACTTGGATTACGGCAGAACAAATTCATACCTGTGGTGCCCAAGTGTCCAACCAGCAGCTTTGCTCACCTGCAAAGCCAATACGATCCACCAGCTAACTAGGGAAGCTGGTGGGGTGCAAGTCTGCCTGACTCGGATCCCCAAACCAAAAGCCTTTTCCAGCACTGGATCCTCATCTTCTTTCATTCAGTTTGGGGAGCCAAGTCATAGTTCAGTCAAGGGCTGAGTATAGCTCCCAGCCCTACCTGAATAGAAAGGCTGACTAGAATGTCTAGCAGTTGTGTAGTCCTGAAATGCTTGAACAGAGAGGACAGGAGGCAGAGATGAGCATCCACACAGTAAAGTCAGGGGCATTGTTTGTCCAGAGAACTTGTGACATGGATCAGCTCAGAGTTAAGACCACAGACAAAAAGTCTTTCAGAATTTGAAGCCAATTTGCTTGTCCTACCTAGGCAGGGACTAATTTATAGCTCCACCTGTTCCTGGAAACAGTCTTCATCCCTCCCAACCATGGAACATAACAGAGCACACAGGAAGCTTCATAACCCACCCAACAGCCCTACTTACTTTCGGTCCTGAATAGAGAACATAGCCTATGGATTTTTCCATTTACAGAGCAAAACCTCCTGCCCTGTCTGGCCAGGGGATTCAGTGCATAGTTTTGCCTGATTTAAGTCTGCAAACAATGAACTGTGCAGATCCTAGAACCTGTTCTATTGCCTTACCAGGACAGAGTAATTAATTTATAACTCTACCTACTACTGAATATAGTAGGTAGACCACCCACCCAGTTAGGCTGACCAAAGAATGCAGGCTACATTCAAGCCCTTTCTACAGACTTGCTCGCTTGCAGAGGATCAAGTAAGCCATCCTCTCCAACAGTTTTCACCCACAGGTACCCTCCCCTCCAGATCTCAGAGCTTGAGCAATGACATTACTCAAAAATAAGCCCTGATAGCAAGCCCTATCTGCCCAAACACATTCCCAATGGACATGTCCAGAAATGCAAACTAAGATGACTAATGGGAACTGTCTCTGCCACAGTGAAGTTATAAAGTCTGGAAGAGTACACTGTTTGCTCAGATACACAGATACCAACATAGTGAACCAAGGATCACGAAAAATCAGATAAACATGACATCACCAGGGAAACTAATAAGGTTCCAATAAGAACTGACCCTAAAATACTGGAAGTCTATGAAGTGTCAGACAAGGAATTCAGAACAATCCGCTTTAAAAAGTTTAGTGGACTACAAGAACACCCAGACAAACAACTAAACAAACTTAGAAGGATAATGCATAAACAAAACAAGAAGTTTAGCAAAGGAAAAGAAACCATAAAATAACTCCAACAACCACCAAAACAAATCCAGAAATTCCAGAGATGAAAAATCAAATAATTGAATTGAAGGACTCAATAGAGAGCTTCAAAGCAGACTTGATCAAGCAGAAGAAGTACCAATGATGAAGTAGATAGGATCCAAATCAGTGAAAGTATAGCTGAAAAAGGAAACACTACACTGATACCACAGAAATACAAAGAACTATAAGGGGATATTATGAGCAACTATATGGCAACAAACTGGAAAACCTAGAAGAAATGGAGAAATTCTTTGAAAAATACAACCTACCATAACCGAATCAGAAACAAACAGAAAATCTGACCAGACCAATTATTAAGAAAAGGGAACCAGTAGTCAAAATTCTTGCTCAAAGAAAAGCTCAGAAACGGACGGCTTCCCTGGTGAATTTTACCAAACATTTAATACTAATATTTCTCAAACTCTTCCAAAACACTAAAAAAGAAGGAAACACTACCACATTCATTTTACAAGGCCATCATTATTTTGATATCAAAGCCAGAAGAGAACACAAGAAAAGAAAACTATAGGCTAATATCCCTCATAAATATAGATGCAAAAATTTCCAACAAAATATTAAAAACTAAATTTAGCATCACATTAGAAGCATCAATCATAATTACCAAGTGGGAGTTATCCCTGGGAAGCAAACATGTTCCAACATACACAAATCAAAAAATGTGATATCACATTAATAGAATAAAAGCAAAAAAAAAAAAATCAATCTTCTCAGTGGACTTAGAAAAAGCATTTGACAAAATGCAATGTCTATTTATGAGAAAGACTATTAAATTAAGTACAGAAGAAACACACCTCAATATAATAAAGACTATATAGGATAAATCCACAACTGATACCATACTCGATGGTGAAAGACTTGAAGATCTTCCTCTATGATCAAGAACAAGACAAAGGTACTTACTTTCCCCACTCTCATACAACATAGTACTAGAAATGCTAAGCAAAGCAGTTAGGCAAGAAAAGAAATAAAAGGAAACAGAATTGGAAAGAAGAAGTGTTAATAAAATTGGCTCTATTTGCAGATAACATTTATATATACAGAAATTCCTAAAGAGTCCACCAAAAAACTCCCATATTTAATGAACAAATTCAATAAAGTTTCAAGAGGCAAAACAAGCATGCAAAAATCAGTAGTGCTTCTATATAATAATAATTATCTGAACAGAAGATAAACAAAATGATCCATTTATAATAACATCAAAAACAATAAAATACTTAGAAATAAATTTAACCATGGAGGAAAAAGATCTTTACACTAAAATCAAGACAGTGGCATCGATAAAAGGAACAGAAGAAAATATTAAAAAATGGAAAACTGTATTAGGTTCATGGACTGAAATAATTAATATTGTTAAAATACTCAAAACCATCTATATATTCAATGCAATCCTAATAAGAGTTCAATGATATTTTTTATAGAAGTAGNTAATAACATCAAAAACAATAAAATACTTAGAAATAAATTTAACCATGGAGGAAAAAGATCTTTACACTAAAATCAAGACAGTGGCATCGATAAAAGGAACAGAAGAAAATATTAAAAAATGGAAAACTGTATTAGGTTCATGGACTGAAATAATTAATATTGTTAAAATACTCAAAACCATCTATATATTCAATGCAATCCTAATAAGAGTTCAATGATATTTTTTATAGAAGTAGAAAAAAAAAAAAAGAAAAACAAAGTGGGAGGCATCACATCACCTGCTTTCAAAATATATATATTATAAAGCTATATGAATCAAAACAGTGTGGTTCAGACACAAAAACAGACACATAGACTAGTGGCACAGAGTTGAGAGCCTATAGATCAATCCATGCATATATAGTCAAGAAGTATTTGACAAAATACTTTTATTGAACCAAGGATGCTCAATAAAACAGTGTCTTCAATAAGTCATATTGGGAAAACTGGATATTCACATGTAAAATAATACAATTAGACTCCTATCTTACAGTACTCATAAAAATTAACTTGAAACAGATGAGAATTAATTGGTACATTGGAAACCATATAACTTCTAGAAGAAAATATAGAAAAAATGGTGTTTGACATGAGTCTGGACACCAGCTCTTTTGGATATGACACCTAATGCACAAGAAGTAAAATTAAAAAAAAAAAAAAAAAACTAGTAGGAATATATTGAATTAAAAAGCTTTTATATAGCAAAGGGTAAAACCAACAAACAAAAAGATGACTTGTGAAATAGGAAAACTACTTGCAAACCACATAACTGATGAGGGGTTAACATCCACAAAAGCATGCATACAAATCAATAGGAATAGAAACAAATAATTCAATTTAAAAATGGGCAAAGGACCTGAGTAGACATTTTTTCCAAAAAATATATACAAATTACCAAAAGGTACATGAAAATGTGCACAACATCACTACTCATCAGGGAAATGGAAATCAAAGTCACAGATATATTAAAACTGTTAGAAAGACTCTTATCAAAAAGAAAAGAGTGAAATACTGGTGAGGCTGTAGAGAAAAGGGAATCTTTGTGTGTTGTTGGGTGGATTGAAATTGGTATAGCCAATTACAGAGTTTCCTCAACATTTTAAAATAGACCTGCTATATGATCCAACAATTGAACTTCGGAGAATATATCTGAAGGAATCAAAACCTGAAAATATTATGTCAAAGAGATAATTTCACCCTATTGTTCATAACAAACATTATTTACAATAACCAAGACATGCAGGCATCCCTAAGTATAAATTGACTTAGATATGGCATGTATATGGATAAAGAAGTTTTAGGATAGACAGACATAGAAGATAGAGATATAGATACAGATGATATTAGAAAGCATCACTACAAACAAAGCTAGTGGAGGTGATGGAATTCCAGTTGAGCTATTTCAAATCCTGAAGGATGATGCTGTGAAAGTGCTGCACTCAATATGCCAGCAAATTTGGAAAACTCAGAAATGGCCACAGGGCTGGAAAAGGTCAGTTTTCATTCCAATCCCAAAGAAAGGCAATGCCAAAGAATGCTCAAACTACTGCACAATTGCACTCATCTCACATGCTAGTAAAGTAATGCTCAAAATTCTTCAAGCCAGGCTTCAGCAACACGTGAACTGTGAACTTCCTGATGTTCAAGCTGGTTTTAGAAAAGGTAGAGGAACCAGAGATCAAATTGCCAACATCTGCTGGATCATGGAAAAAGCAAGAGAGTTTCAGAAAAACATCTATTTCTGCTTTATTGACTATGCCAAAGCCTTTGACTGTGTGGATCACAGTAAACTGTGGA
>SJYX01015760.1:231691-255207 GCA_006410675.1 Oreotragus oreotragus | reverse complement strand
GGACTGTGAGAAAGCTGAGCACCAAAGAATTGATGCTTTTGAACTGTGGTATTGGAGAAGACTCTTGAGAGTCCCTTGGACTGCAAGGAGATCCAACTAGTCCATTCTGAAGGGGATCAGCCCTGGGATTTCTTTGGAAGGAATGATGTTAAAGCTGAAACTCTGGTACTTTGGCCACCTCATGCGAAGAGTTGACTCATTGGAAAAGACTCTGATGCTGGGAGGAGTTGGGGGCAAGAGGAGAAGGCGCTGACAGAGGATGAGATGGCTGGATGGCATCACTGACTTGATGGACATGAGTCTGAGTGATTTCCAGGAGTTGGTGATGCACAGGGAGGCCTGGCGTGCTGCAATTCATGGGGTCGCAAAGAGTTGGACACGACTGAGCAACTGAACTGACAATCAGAAAATATTTCATGGAGAAAATGTATTGAAGAAGACTCTTGAGAGTCCCTTGGATTGCAAGGAGATCCATCCAGTCCATCCTAAAGGAAATCAGTCCTAAGTATTCACTGGAAGGACTGATGCTGAAGCTGAAATTCCTATACTTTGGCCACTTGATGCAAAGAACTGACTCATATGAAAAGACTCTGGTGCTGGGAAAGATTGAAGGTGGGAGGAGCAGGGGACGACAGAGGATGAGTTGCTTGGATGGCATCACTGACTAGGTGGACATGAGCTTGAATAAACTCTGGACGTTGGTGTTGGACAGGGAGGCCTGGTGTGCTGTAGTCCATGGGGTCACAAAGAGTTGGACACGACTGAGCGACTGAGCTGAACTGAACTGATTCCTAATAATATTGTAGAAAGTTTTAAAGTAAACAGCATAATGTAAATGCTTCTGTGTGCTCAGTCATGTCCGACTCTTTGTTGCCCAATGAACTGCAGCCCACCAGGTTCCCCTGTCCATGGAACTATCCACAAAAAATTGCTGGAGCAGGTTGCCATTTCCTACTTCAAGGAATAATACTGTAGAAAGGGTTAAAGGAAATAATTCTTGGCCTTTAATAAGTTTTTTTTTAATGCTTTATACAGTGCTTGAAACCATTTTTCTTTTATAGGACTTTTAGTTTTCTAAGAAAAGCATTGTAAAAACAGAAAGCACTTGAGACAGATTAATAAAACCTCTCAGCTAGAATTTAGGTTGAAATAGACAACAATGATTTCCTACAAAATATGGCAGAGGTAAGTTTCCCAAGGGAATAAGTGTCAGCATTAGGAAATTCACATTTCTTCTTGTGCTCCCATCTCTATAAGGATGGTTCTTTCTAGTAAATTCCTAAGCATCTATCAGGTTGTTGCCCATACATTTTTAATGTCAAATTTCCTGATATTTCCAGGCCGGTAAGTGCGTCGTGCTAGTAATAACTGTATAGCTTATTTGTACCCCTATTGGGACACTTATGTTGACAGGTCTGTTTCAGCTCTACCCTGAGAGGTCACTGAATGAAAGAATCATGTTTTAATATTGTTTGTATCCTCAGCAACTATAAAGTATCTGGAACATAAAAACAGTGTAATAAATCCTGCTGGAAAATAAACCAGAAGGAAAATAATAGCTGCTGATAGGGAATCTGAAAGCCAAGTGCTGACAACAAATTTTGCTTAGGAAATTTTGTCTAAAGCTAACTTTTATTTAATGGTGCCTTTGGCTTGATACATCACACAAAGAAAGAAGGAAGAAAGGAAAGGAGGGAAATAAGGGGAAAAAATAATTATTCCCAAACTAAGCAAACCACCCCCCAAAAATATATATATATATGAGCTATTATAATGAGCAGGAAACAAAAATATATTGTCATGCATTCTTAGTTGTCAAAGATTATTGAAGCTTCATGTAACTAGGTTAACAGATATCTTACTATGAGCCATCTGCTGTGTTTCTGATATTACCTTTTTCACAAGTCATCATCCTGTCTTTGACATGAAGACTCTCATAATAAGGTATTATTTATTCAAAAATGTTTCATGAAATTTTGGTTCTCCTGGTTTAAACATATACAGAGTAGACGACTGGATAAAGTTTTATGACTTTCAAATGGAAATATTTATAATTAAAGTCAACATATGGGGGTGGCAGGTGGTCATCTCCCTCAATAATGGCTATGATATGAGTTAATTTAGAAAGCTAAATTGAAGAGCAATGAATTCCAAAATGCATAATCTATACAGAGAAAATAGCACTTTGAGGCCTATGCCCATCAGTTATTAACTAACACGAAAGAATGAACCCTTTAACATCCAAAACTTTGTTAGGAAAATTTCATGGTACATTCCAGGACCCAAAGCATAATGAGTCTGTTATCTACCAATTCCACAGCAAGCAACTAGGAGGGAAAGTAAGTTATTTTTTTAGATGCTTGAAAAGATACCATGAGGTTCACTAGAACTATTTTTAAAAACTCCTTTCAATGAATAGTTTATCTCTGATGACAGGACACACCTCCTTTCAACCTATTAACCATGAATACTTTAAAAATGGGATTTCACTGTTTCAAACAAAACTAGGAAATTGTCTTGACCATATGCTATTCATCATGCAAAGCAAATAAGAGGATTGTCTGCCAAATTCTGATTTAAATAAGAAAGCATCCACAAAGTTGTAAGCAATCTTGAAATTATCCTTACTCCTATCTTTACAACCAAAGGATAATAAAGTCATGTATCTAATGCTTATTATGTTCAGAAGACTTAAGTTTTGGCTTTCCATGTTAACACAACCAAACAATCCATAGTCAATAAACAAGGGAACAAAAATAAGCATTTGAAAACATTTCAACATTTATGGTAATTTCATATTGAAGAGATAGCAACCTTGCTGGAAGAGAATGGTGGGAAGAAAGAATTAATAGTTCTTTTTCCCCCTCACTCTAACTCTGCATTAATACTAAAACAATTAATGACTAGCATGAATTCCTCTATTATTTAATACTGGTCAATATTCAGAGCCTCAGTATGAAATTATAATCATAGAATCACCTCATTTTCCATTAAAAGTTAAAGACAACAAAGGAAACATAATCTGCTTACATAAAGATTTTTAACTACACATATTAGACATTCTAAGATGGGTTCTAGATGGAAGAGTTGACAGTCACCAAGTAGCAACAAGTAAATCAATACAATCATTAAACGTTTCTGCTGCCCAGAGTATCTGTACCTAAGTAACAGTCATAGTTTTATAGACTTGTAGTATAGAGTTGCACTGCCAAGTAAGAGACTAATATCTCCAATGAATTAGACTAAAGTTTTGATTCTTATTTTGCCAACAACAAATTTCACACATAGAAACTCAAATTACATCTCTAAGCTTTAGTGTTTTTGTCTCAATTATATTTGGCCTAATGTTTTCTGACTATAAACTTCTATGGTTGTGCATCCATCATAACAGGGTTCTTAACACCAAGAAAATTGCCTTAATTGTCATGTGTGTTCAGGGTATTCAGTTCAGTTCAGTTGCTCAGTCGTGACCAACTCCTTGTGACCCCGTGAACTGCAGCTCACCAGGACTTCCTGTCCATCACCAACTCCTGGAGTCCACCCAAACCCATGTTCATTGTGTCGGTGATGCCATCCAACCACCTCATCCTCTGTCGTCCCCGTCTCCTGCCCTCAACCTTTCGCAGGATCAGGGTCTTTTCCAATGAGTCAGCTCTCTGCATCAGGTGGCTGTCTGGGGGTATTATGCTTATACAAACACATAAGTGTAGTTTAGAAATTTATATTAGGACCAAATTGTGAAGGGTATTAAATTCTGAAATATACTGATGTTCTATACCTGATGAGGACTCATTCAAAAGGGTAGAATGGTTATATCTATGTTTTTAAAAGATGACTACAACAGAGATGGTAGATTAAAAGGATAAATGACTAAAGGCAAATATATCTGATAGGAAGATATTTTACAGTAGAGAAAATGAGGGTATAGAATAGGAAAGTAGAGAAAAACACAGGTAAAATATTTTGGAAGCAAAATCAACAAGACTTACTGATCAATTATCTGTGGAATGAAGCATAAGAAAGGCTAATCTCATGTGAGGTCAATCTAAAGAAACAGGTGGCCAAAACAACTTATTAGATTTTCATAGGAAAATGCCATACTATTAAATATGACCACTGAATTTGAATACAAATGGAGAATGAGGGGAAACTTAATAAAAAGAAATTTTGAAGATCACAACAGCTAAGAGTAGACAGAGGGTAAATGACCTGCAAAAATTCTGTGAAGAAAGCATCAGAAAAATAGAAGGGAACCAGGTGTAATCCATAGGTAGAGGCCAGAGGAATAAGTAGCAATTAAGGAAGAATCCCATGGTTAATATTGTCAAACAGTGCAGATATGAAAAGGCAAAGATCCCTGGAAAGAATCCACTGGAGTTAGTAAGATCATCAATTGCAGTGATCAGTGTGATCCTCCTGGACTGGTAGCAAGTTAAGCCCCAAAGCAGTTGATAAGATTAGGGAGCAGGAGGTGCAAGAACTTAGGGGGCAGTGATTGGCTTTCTTATGCATCTTCCTGATGTGAAAATTAGGAAGGATTTAGTGGAGTATGAGAAATGAAAAATAAGAATGTAGCCAATGGAAAGAACAGATAACAAAGCTAAGTTTTTGATGTACAGGAAGATGTTGGGATCCTTAAAATCTTTATTAAGAAATCACTGAAGAGAAGAAAATTGAATACACAGGAGAGAGAACATATATTGATAATATCCCTGTGGAAATGGAAGGGCGTGGGCTCATGAGCACAGACAGAAGGATTCTTTTTTTAATAGAAAAGAATAGTACTGCCTCCTGCGATTCCATGTTAGAAACATCACAGGTATCCCTCTAACTGGTATTCTCCATGTGTGTGTGTGTGTTGAGTCATGACTGACCCTGCAACTTCATGAACTGTAGTCCACCAGGCTCCTCAATCCAAGGAATTTTCCAGACAAGAACACTGGACTGGGTTGACATTTCCTACTCACCAACTCAATGGACATGAGCTTGAGCAAACTCTGGGACATGGTGAAGGAGAGGGAAGCCTGGTATGCTGCAGTCCATGGGGTCGCAAAGAGTCGGACGTGACTCAGTGACTGAACAACTGAGCAGCTCTAGAGGATCTTCCCTACCCAGGGATCGAGTCCACATCTCTAGTACCTCCTGCGTTGGCAGGCAGATTATTTACCACTGCACCACCTGGGAAGTACTCTTCTGAAATCATCATATCCCCAGGGATTCCAGAATTAGAGTTTCAAAATTCAAAAGAAAACTTTGAATGAAAAAAGTTAGGTCAAATCCAAGTGATGAGTTTTCTGATATCCCACTTCAGACCATGCAAAAATTTGGAATCTGCCTTTTGTTGGGACACTGCTTTCAAATCAGAATAAACTCTCATATACTAGATGGTTCTGAACTAAAGCCAAGAACAGCAGTGAAGAATTGAATTGCTCTGGCCTTTCTCGTGTTTCTGTGCAGTGTTCCTCTCTGCTATATATAGACTATCTCCTTATATTCTACATGCCAAAATCAATCAAAACTAATGCACCAACTCACCCCTTCACTGAAACTCACCCACTGAAATGGTTTTCTCAGTGGTCTGTACTGAACTGGATGCAGGAGGAGTTCTTAATTGTGCAAGGACTTTCTATCTCCCCAGATATTTTAAATGACATAAAGCTCTTATTTTCTGCAAGCATTCCTATTACTTGTGCTGCATTTATATACACAGGTTCTATGGGATCTGAAACTGATGAACTTTGTGGGGATATTTATAAATAAAAAATAGATATGAATTTCTAAAGTCTAAATGCAACGTGGGACTCATTAAAGGAAGGTTAAATGAGTGACACTGAGAATTAGCTTTCATTAGCTTCATCAAAACCTGGCTAAACCAAGGACATTTTAAGTTATATTTCAGAAGATGAGGTATAACTGTTTTGAAGCTCACAAGCTTCAAAGCTCACAAGGTTCATGAAGCTCACAAGCCACACAGCACATAGACCCAGATAGACTATTTGCTATTCTACACTGCCATGTATGCCTAAAATAAACTTCCATTACCAAAGTTATTTTGTAAAGTTTATGGGAAAGATCTAAATAGACATTTCTCCAAAGAAGATGTACAGATGACTAAAAAGCACATGAAAGGATGCTGCTGCTGCTAAGTCACTTCAGTCGTGTCCGACTCAGTGACGCCATAGACGGCAGCCCACCAGGCTCCCTCGTCCCTGGGATTCTCCAGGCAAGAACACTGGAGTGGGTCGCCATTGCCTTCTCCAATGCAGGAAAGTGAAAAGGGAAAGTGAAGTCGCTTAGTTGTGTCTGACTCCTAGCGACCCCATGGACTGCAGCCTATCAGGCTCCTCCATCCATGGAATTTTCCAGGCAAGAGTCCTGGAGTGGGGTGCCATTGTCTTCTCCAGAAAGGATGCTAAGCACCACTAATTATAAAAGAAGTGCAACTCAGAACTATAATGAGGTATCACCTCATACCAACCAGAATGGCCATCATCAAAAACTCAACAAATAATAAATGCTGGAGAGGCTATGGAGAAAAGAGAACTCTCCTACACCATTGGTGGAAATGTAAATTTGGTACAGCTGCTGTGTAAAAGACTATGGATGTTCCTAAAAACAGAGCTACTATTTGATCCAACAATCCCTCTCCTGAGCATATATCCAGAGAAAAGCATCACTGGAAAGGATACATGAAGCCCAGTGTTCATTGCATCACTACTTATAATAGCCAAGTGAAGTGAAGTGAAGTGAAGTCGCTCAGTCGTGTCCGACTCTTTGCGACCCCATGGACTGTAGCCTACTAGGCTCTTCTGTCCATGGGATTTTCCAGGCAATAGTCCTGGAGTGGATTGCCATTTCCTTCTCCAGGGAATCTTCCCAACCCAGGGATCGAACCCGGGTCTCCTGCATTGTAGACAGACGCTTTACCATCAGGATGCAACCTAAATGCCCACCAACAGAGAGAAGGATAAAGAAGATGTGTTCCATGTATGTATGAAATATTACTCAGACATTGAAAAAGAATGAAATACTGCCATTTTCAGCAACATGGACGGACTAGAGATTGTCATACTGAGTGAAGTAAGTTAAACACAGAAAGAAAAATGATATCGCGTATCAACTATATGTGGACTCTAAAAAAGAAAAAAAAAAAAAAGGATAGAAATGAAATTATCCACAAAACAGAAACAGAGTTACAGATGTAGAAAAGAAACATATGGTTACCAGTGGGGAAGAGGGAGAAGGATAATTTGGGAGTTTGGGATTGACATATACACACTGCTACATATAAAATGGACTTCTTTGGTGGGTCAGATGGTTAAGAATCCACCTGCAATGTGGGAAACCTGGATTCAATCTCTGGGTTGCGAAAATCCCCTGAAGAGGGCATGGCAACTCACTCCAGTATTCTTGCCTGGAGAATCCCCACAGACAGAGGAGCCTCGCGGGCTACAGCCCATGGGGTCACAAAGAGTCAGACATGACTGAGCGAGGAAGCACAGAGCACATATATAAAAGCGAAAACTAAGAAGGACCTACTGTATAGCACAAGGACCTCTACTTAAGACTCTGAAATGGACTTTATGGGGAAAGAATCTAAGAGTGGATACATGATACATATCTTTGTTGTTTAGTCACTAAGTCGTGCCCGACTCTTTGCGACCCCTTGGACTGTAGCTTGCCCTCTGTCCATGGAATGAGATTTCCCGTACAAGAGCATTGGAGTGGATTGCCATTTCCTTCTTCAGGAGATTTTCCAGACCCGTGGATCGAACCCATGTCTCCTGCATCTTCTGCATTGATAGGTGGATCCTTTATCACTGCGCCACCTGGGAAGCCCACGAACATGTGTATGTGTAACTGACTCAGTTTATTGAACACCTGAAACTAACACAACATTGCAAATGCCTCATTCCTATAAAAAATGTATGACTATTTCTATGGATTGATTGATAGTACAGCCCAGATCATAGTCTAAGATTCTTATTTAATGAGCCTTTGAATGAAAGTACTCAATGTTAAATCCATTTTCATTCTGTCTTCGGTCTTGTCCCTCCCACTGGATTTTCATCACTATTTACCTTAAGTGTTGACAGTTTCTCCACTAAGCTTGCTGCCTAAGTCCTTCACTTCTGTTACCCCACTGATTATAAATTTGCACTTGATTAAGCTTCCTAAATCTCTGCTTTATGGGCATTACATTCTTGATCCAAAAGTCTTCAGTGGTTCCTCAACACATAGAAAATAAGATTTAAACCAACTGGCAATCAACGTCTATCACGGTCTAAGTCCTACATTTACCCTTGTTTATTACTGTACTCCTGTATGACATTCCTATAAGACAAATTGTCTTATTGGTTGCTCTACATTCAGCTTAATGCATGTTCTTTTACATACGCTTTTCCCAAATGGAATTTTCTTAATGATTTTTACCCTATCTATTAAGTCATTATCTGTTCTACATGAGCAATTTCAAATGTTATATAAATCTTTTTCAAATTTTACTAACAACTTCTTTTTTAATTGCCTAATCACTCTCATGATACTTAGTTATCCTCTTACTGTCAAGATTCATTTTCTCTTACTTACTTCCTATTGGTTCATAAAAATCATAAATCCTCTGAGGTTAGGAGACATTTAGTCAACTTATTTCACTGAACACTAAGCATATTGCTCTGTGTTTATAAGTTCACAAATATGTATGTGTTCATGAGGATATGAATTTTGAATAGAAAATAACAAATCTAGACACCAATGACAAAGAGAAGTTCTTGCTTGATCAGACATAACCATGTTCATTGTGTTTCAAAATTGCTACAAAGAAATGTTTTTTTTTTTTTCCCCAAGATCTATAAGCCCAATTAATACACAAAACCCCAGGTTTATTCTTTTCTAATGGTACCTGCAGGTGAGAAAAAACTGTTTGGCAGGCAAAACAAGCAGCTTCTTACTTGATGATAGAAACTGACAGGAGAATTTTCATATACGTCTTCAAAGACTGTGCTCTGGAAAGGAGGGGACTAAACAACCTATTTTATAAACTAGACAGTAAGGGGATATGTAGAATCCCTTAGATTTCCAGTCACACAGTATATGGTGTATTTTCTGCTCCAGTTCCTTCAACTGTGCTCAGTGACATTCTTATTTATAATTTTCTCTTGGAATATTTCACAGGCAATTATTATTGAATTTTACAAAAGTTTTGTTTGCATGACATATTACAAAAGACATTTAACAAATGCTTTATCACCCCATACCAGTCAGAATGATCATCATTAAAAAGTCTACAAATAATAAATTCTGGAAAGGATGTGGAGAAAAGAGAACCCTCCTACATGTTGGTGAGGATGTAAATTGGTGTATCCATTATGGAACACAGCATGAAGGTACCTTAGGAAGCTAAAATTAGAGTTAATATATGATCCATTCCTGGGCATAATATATGAAGAAAATTCTAGTTAGAAAAGATACACGCACACTAATGTTCACAGCGGCACTATTTACAATACAGCCAGACATGGAAGCAACCTCAATGTCCACTGACTGACGAGTGTATAAAGAAGATGGGGATGTGTAAGTTGCTCAGTTGTGTCCAACTCTTTACAACCCCATGGACTGTGGCCTGGCAGGCTCCTCTGAGCATGGAATTTTGCAGGCAAGAATGCTGGAATGGGTTGCCATTCTCTTCTCCAGGTGATCTTCATAACCCAGCTAGCAAACCTGGGTCTCCTGCCTTGCAGGCAGATACTTAAGATTCTTTACTATCTGAGCCACCCGAGAAGGCCCTATATATAATAAAATAGAAAGCAAATACTTATAATAGAATATTACTCAGCCATAAAAATGAATGAAATAATGCCATTTGCAGCAACATGGACAGACCTAGAGATTATCATACTGAGTAAAGTAAATCAAACAAAGAAAAATAAATATCATATGATATCACTTACGTGTGGAATCTAAGACAATGATACTTTGGGGATTTATATACATATATATATATATATATTAAACAGGTAAACAATAAGGACCAACTGTAAAGCACAGAGAACTCTACTCAATATCTTGTAATCACCTATAATGGAAAAGAATAAAAAAATCTATTTGTGTGTATGTATAACTGAATCACTTTGCTGTATACTTGAAAAACAATACTGTAAATTAATTATACTTCAATAAAAAATTCCAGCTAATCATCTTGTATTTTGAGTACTTAAGTTGATAAATATTAACTTTTCTGCCTTATGCCTAGTGCTTCCAAATAAATTGTACTAATTCAATTTAACTGAACACAATTAAAAATTTAAATTCAGTGAAAGTAGTATAATCTTAAATTTCTAAAATTTTGGATTACTCCTGATCACAAAAAGATCTTAACAGTCAAAACATTCTAAAAACAATGCCATTCTTATACTTAAGCAAATAGCTTTTCCATGTTATACTGAACATTCCATATTAGTTCATCATTGTTAAATCTATAGTAAAATTATCTATATAACCTTTCAGCACAGTATTTCTTTTACCTGCAGTAATATCACAAGGAATATGTTATACTTTTTTATCTGCAATCCTTTGAAAGCCTAGCTTTATTGTTGTCCATAAATGCTCCTAAAATGCTCTCCATAACAGAAGTTAATCTTGTTCTATCATTTTAGGAAAACTCTAGGGCTTTATAGAAATTATTTGATACATGAGAGCTGGAAAAGGGCATGGCAACCCATTCCAGTCTTCTTGCCTAGAGGATCCCATGGACAGAAGAGCCTGGTGGGCTATAGTCCTTCGTGTTGCAAGAGTCAGACATGACTTAGCAACTAAACCAATACATGAGATCAAACACTAAAATAACTCAATGTTCAAAGTATTTATCTGTAAAGCAAGAACTATGTAGTTTTACATCCATTCACTGGAGACTCCCAAATTTATTTCTCCAGCTGAGATCCTTCACCTGTGTTCCAGTCTGATATATCCTATTGCCTCTATCACAGTGTTTAATGAGCATCTCAAACTTATTATCTTCTAAGCTGAAATTTGCATCTTCTGCTCCTACTCCATGCCCGCTGTTCTATCTTTATTCATCATCTCAGTTAACTCTGTTTTCCATCTCAGTGACTATATTCTTCCAGTCACTCAGGCCAAAGCCTTAGAATCATCCTGGCTTCCTCTTGCTTTTACATCTCACAATCAATTTCTCTAGCAAATCCTGTGTCTAATATTTCAAAACACACCCAGTACCTGATAGCTTCTCACAAGTCCACCACTAACCCCTTGTCCCCAGCCATCATCACCTTAGAGGGTGTGTGTGATGGAATACCTGTTGCTACATTAAAGTTTCAAGAGTGCAGTTCCACATTATACATGGCATGCTAAGTTGCTTCAGTCACGTCCAACTCTTTGCGACCCCATGGATTGTCCATGGCTCCTTTGTCCATGGAATTCTCCAGGCAAGAATACTGGACTGGGCTGTCATTTCCTACTCCAAAGAATCTTCTCGACCCAGGGATCAAACCCGTATCTCTTATGCCTCCTGCATTGGCAGGAGGGTTCTTTTATCACTAGCGCCACCTGGGAAGCCCTATATTACATTTTAAGATGCTATTATTCATAAAGTTCTTCCCTGGCTTGGAGTAGGTTACAAAACATAGAGAATAGGTATAATAAAAGAAAATTAATTAATAAGCCAGTATCTACCTGCTCTGAAGTTTATCCTGCTTTATATGTTTTTGTTTTTGTTTTTGGCAAGAGAAAACTTAATAGATCTAAATAAAGCTTTATTTTCTATTGGTTTGGAAGCTCATTGCAGACACTTCTCTGCTGAGCTCCTTACGAACTGCAGAAAGGACAATGTTATATTATGTAAACTGGTGTTGTCAGATGATATGACGTCTGTCAGAAGCATGGGTATACTCTGCCACCACAGATCAGATTCTTCACTCGCTGAGCCCCAGGGAAGCCTGGCACACACTACAGTGTATCGTATGCACTCCTAAATGCTCCATAAGTGCTTAGTCATTTCCGACTCTTTGCGACCCCCTGGGCTATAGCCCGCCAGGCTCCTCTGTAATCTTCTCGACCCAGGGATCAAACCCGTATCTCTTATGCCTCCTGCATTGGCAGGAGGGTTCTTTTATCACTAGCGCCACCTGGGAAGCCCTATATTACATTTTAAGATGCTATTATTCATAAAGTTCTTCCCTGGCTTGGAGTAGGTTACAAAACATAGAGAATAGGTATAATAAAAGAAAATTAATTAATAAGCCAGTATCTACCTGCTCTGAAGTTTATCCTGCTTTATAATTATATGTTTTTGTTTTTGGCAAGAGAAAACTTAATAGATCTAAATAAAGCTTTATTTTCTATTGGTTTGGAAGCTCATTGCAGACACTTCTCTGCTGAGCTCCTTACGAACTGCAGAAAGGACAATGTTATATTATGTAAACTGGTGTTGTCAGATGATATGACGTCTGTCAGAAGCATGGGTATACTCTGCCACCACAGATCAGATTCTTCACTCGCTGAGCCCCAGGGAAGCCTGGCACACACTACAGTGTATCGTATGCACTCCTAAATGCTCCATAAGTGCTTAGTCATTTCCGACTCTTTGCGACCCCCTGGGCTATAGCCCGCCAGGCTCCTCTGTCCATGGAATTTTTCATGCAATGATACTAGAGTGGGTCTCCATTTCCTACTCCAAAGGATCTTTCCAATCCAGAGATCAAACTTACATCTCCTGTCTCCTCCACTGGCAAGAGGATTCTTTACCACTGTATGGCCTGGGAAGCCCAAATTCACCTGTAGGACTGCAGCTGGCCTGCAGGGGTGCAGCACAAGCTTCGGCTCCAGGCAGAGCTCTTGCTGTTGTTTAGTCACTAAGTCATGCCAGACTCTTTGGGACCCATGGACTTAGCCCACAAAGCTCTTCTGTCCATGAGATTTCCTAGACAAGAGCCCTGGGGTGGGTTGTTATTTCCTTCTCCAGGGGATCTTCCTGACCCAGGGATTTAAGCACTGTCTCCTGCACTGAAGACAAATTCTTTACCCATGAGTCACCAGTTCAGTTCAGGTCAGTCGCTCAGTTGTGTCCGACTCTTTGCGACCCCATGAATCGCAGCAAGCCAGGCCTCCCTGTCCATCACCATCTCCCGGAGTTCACTCAGACTCATGTCCATCCATGATGCCATCCAGCCATCTCATCCTCTGTCGTCCCCTTCTCCTCCTGCCCCCAATCCCTCCCAGCATCAGAGTCTTTTCCAGTGAGTCAACTCTTCACATGAGGTGGCCAAAGTACTGGAGTTTCAGCTTTAGCATCATTCCTTCCAAAGAAATCCCAGGGCTGATCTCCTTCAGAATGGATTGGTTGGATCTCCTTGCAGTCACTAGGGAAGCCCATAAATTAATAAGCAGTTATAATCCTTACTTATCAGGTTAGCAAAAGTTTAAAAAATAAACAATATTGATGGGGAAACAGGAAAATGAATACAATCATACATTCTGTATCCATAAATGGAGATTAATAATATGATCGGTATCATGGGTCTTATGTCCAACGGCCACAGACGAGTGAGTACATCTCACTTCACTCTGTCAGCATTGAATTGTATCATTTCCTCTTACTTTTATGAGAAACAGCATTTGTGTTTTAATTTATATTTCTTTATTGAATACTGAGCATCACAAATTAGTATATGGCTAATGAAGAGGGAAAAAACACCATTCAAGACAAACACTGGCCCAAGCCAATTCTATTTCTTAGGAAGTAGAATAATATATTTCTGAAATGAGATAGTCTCTTATTTAGACAAACACCAAGTTGGACACATTTTCTATGTAAGATAAATTCATTTTACCCATAACTTCTACTCTTTCTCTCCATTCTACAGTGTGATATGCGTAGAAAAAAAAAAGAGAGAGAGAAAGTAGAGTAGCTTCAATTTAAAAATTAAGAAGAAAACTCACAATAACTAGGGAAGCCAGAGAAAAATGAGGTGGTAAAGTGGAATGAAAAAGAAAATATGAAGAGTGAAGGCAGGTCCTTGGGGCAGAAAAGTTCCCCACACGACCTAGCAATTTGCCATAGCATCCATAGATGATCACAGCATTGAACAAAATTTCCTGTCCAAGATGTGGCTGATGGGAACTTAAGAAAATGATGTTAGCACCAAATTAATATTTGTTCTTTTATATAGAATAGACAATCATGAGGGTAATCCTAAGAAATATTCTGGAGATTTCCCCTTAATCTCAGAAAATATTATGAATATGATTCACATGCCAACTCATAAGATGCATTTAAATCATCAGTTGTGACATGCTGCTATATGACTTACTTTTAAATCATTGAAACAGCTACTTCAGATCACAGTAAATAATTGAGGACATTTTATAACATCTGAGTCGTTTTCATTTATTATCTCTTCAATCTCTCTTCCCTTCCATCACTTATTTTATCATCATCATTCTGTCTTCATGCTAATAGTTTAGTTACACATAACCAAAGATATGGGCTTCCCTGGGGGCTCACTGACAAAGAATCTGCCTGCCAATGCAGGAGACAGGGGTTCAGTCCCTCAGTTGGGAAGATCCCCTGGAGAAGGAAATGGCAACGCACTCCAGAATTCTCTCCTGGGAAGTCCCATGGACAGAGGAGCCTGGAGGGCTACAGTCCAAGGTCATGAAAGAGTCTGCCACAGTTTAGCCACTAAACAACAAGCCAAAGATACATTCTTTCCATTTGATACCTTTAGGCACGTTGCTCTGGAAATGGAATCTTAAATCCCTGAATAAAATAATCTAACAAAGAGTAACCATCACTATCATCCTCACCTCATACACACACACCGACACAAAATCTACTATATCACTGTGTAAAAATGATGCCTCCATGAATAGTAATGTTAAACTCCATTTCTGTGGGCTCTCATCTTGTCAACCTTTCTTTGGTGTAGGGAACAGTTTTATTTTTGTAAAACAATCAAAAACGTATAGTTGAATTACTCCGTGAATTTGTAGGTACTCATCAAATTCATTTAGTTTTACAAAATACTCCTGGTAGAATTTAAGCTTTTTAAAATAATTATACTTTAAAGAGCATTTAAATAATCTTCATTTTTTACATATTAATATGAAAATTCTTTGGATTTTATGACCAAATAATTTGATACACAAAACAACCCAAGGTTTCCTCTTTCTACTCAAGATGTCTTATGCCAGTGATAAAAGTAAACATTCTTATTTTCTTTTGTATAATAAATTATGTGACCTGCCCAATTACGAGCACTCTGTATATATGATCCTAATCACAACAACAACCATGCAAAGTAGGTACCATTTTCTCCATTTTTACAGAAAATAACTTGCTCAAAGTCACAAAAGTAAAAACTGGCAAAGGTGAAAGTAAAACCTAATTCTCTAGTACTTGTTAAATTGTTCAAATTGGATTTACCCATTTCAGTACCATATATAGTTTGAGGCATTTTGGTAGTTGTATACTATCACTTAACTCTTACCACAAAGTAAAAAAGAAGAGTTCCATTGTCTTAAAAAGTTTTCTCATGACCCTTTACAGACTATCTCCTTTCCCAATATCCAGCCAAAGCAGCCATCAATTTCCTGTCTCTATAATTTTTTTCTATTACTTCATATGAATGGATCACACAGGATATAGTCTCATGCAATTGTTTTTATTGATCATATTTTTAGGTTTAGTCATATTCTTGTAAATATTTTCTTTTCTCCTGCTAGGTAATCTCACAATTTGCTTATCCTTTCACTAGTTAGGAAACATTTGAATTGTTTTAGTTTTCCTTTTTTTTTCTTTCTTTTAATTGTTAGACATAATGCTGGTGTGAATGAATAGATACAGAAATCTTCAGATGGACAAACATTTTCATATTTCTCTTGTGGAAAATATCAGTTTAGTCATAAACTGATTGATGTCATAAATATATGTTCCACTAAAAAAAAGATATCACTATACTCTTTTCCAATGTGGTTAGTATTTTCACTAGCACTGTGATGCCGGGAGCCAGCGTGAGGAATCCCACTCGTGACAAGGTCATGAGGCAGAGGCCTGATGGGCAAGGTGAATCAGACCTCAGGTTTTCCCCCTGGTATTTTCTGAGCATGTTCCCCCCCAAAATAAGAATCTGCCTGCTTTTCCACTCTTCTGACATTCTCTGGAAAAAGTTAACTCAGGGCTTTAGTCTTCTGCATTTGAAAGGGATGTTTCAGTTCAAACCCCCTCTGATAACTCTCTAGCTTGCCTAACAGGTTCCTCTGGACATCTTACAGCTTATGAATTGCTTACAGCCCCCCAACTGCAAGAGGCACTAAGCTTAAAGCATCTTAAAGCATCTTAAAAATACAGAGCCTTTTCTAAAGAGCTAAAAATCATATTGGTGATGGATTTCACTGTTGACTCAGTGATTGCTGCCAGGCCTCCATATTCTTTATGTTTTAGGCACCTGGGAGGATGTTAATCAATGTAAATGGGATATGGAAAAAAGATATATAGTAGTTTTGATGTTAGCAACACTAGAGTTTTGAGTTAATTACTTTTCTCTTTGTTATATATCACTGCCCTCCTCTTGTATCCTTGCTATGTAAGAATGTAACTTTATTTAGTCTTTTCTGAGAGTGGCACCAGACTTTGGGAAGATCAACACAAATAAGTCTTCTGGTTGACAAACCCTTATCAGAAAAAAAAGGCTATAAAATGTTAATTGGCCCTTTTGGCCAGAAGATGATGTAAATTACCTAAGATAGGTATGCAGAAAGAAAAGCCTGGTCTTGATAAGAATCTGGGCTGCTAACACTGCATAATTTTGTATTACCCATTGATCTCTATGCACAATCAAAAAAGGTGTAAAAGGCCTTTCTAGACAATAGAGGCCGGGCAAGTTATTGGAAGGACTGATTTCCCCCGTGTCTCCTCTTTACTCTAATTTCAGGCTGAATTCCCATCTGGGGCATGGAGGCTCGCCATGTCTACTTACTTGTCTCAGCTTCTAAGATTCGTTAGAGAGAGAGTCCAAGGCGGGGCACTCTCTGATATTCAAATGGTGCTGGCGGCCTAACGTAGATGGTGCAAATTCCTTGTCTGGAACTTTATTGGCTTTCCACGTAAACCAAGTTATTCAGCCTCTTTTCTCCACTTAACTTTTCTACTATACTATTTCTTCCTAATCTAATCTTGTATTTCTAATTAAATAAATAAATAAGTTTTTCCTTGACAATGTCGTCCCCACTTTGAATTCCCTGGATCCACCAGGCCTGGACCCCGGCACTGTATGTGAATTCTGGTTATTCCAAACTGTTGCCAAAAGTAGGTATTTGTCAGCTTTTTAAATTTTAGCTAATCTAATGAGGGTATAGTAGTATCACTTTGTAGTTTATTTCATATTTCTCTGATGACTAATGTAATTTAGCATATTTTCATTGGTCACTTATATGTCTTTAGTGAAGTGTTTCTCCACACCTTTTGTCCAGTTTTAATTGAATTGTCTACTACTGATTTTTAAGATTTGTACAGTTGACCCTTGAACAATATAGGCTTGAGCTGCATAGGTCCATTGATGCACAGAATTTTTTCAATAATAAATACTACAGTAGTATAGGAAAAGCAGTTGCCTGAATCCCTGGATGTGAAACCACAGATATGGAGGAATTATCAGTCTGAGAAACCCTGGATACAGAGGGCTAACTATAAATTATAACACACGATCAATACCCTTGAACTCTGCATTTAATGATTGCTGCCAGGCCTCCATATTCTTTATGTTTTAGGCACCTGGGAGGATGTTAATCAATGTAAATGGGATATGGAAAAAAGATATATAGTAGTTTTGATGTTAGCAACACTAGAGTTTTGAGTTAATTACTTTTCTCTTTGTTATATATCACTGCCCTCCTCTTGTATCCTTGCTATGTAAGAATGTAACTTTATTTAGTGCTTTCTGAGAGTGGCACCAGACTTTGGGAAGATCAACACAAATAAGTCTTCTGGTTGACAAACCCTTATCAGAAAAAAAAGGCTATAAAATGTTAATTGGCCCTTTTGGCCAGAAGATGATGTAAATTACCTAAGATAGGTATGCAGAAAGAAAAGCCTGGTCTTGATAAGAATCTGGGCTGCTAACACTGCATAATTTTGTATTACCCATTGATCTCTATGCACAATCAAAAAAGGTATAAAAGGCCTTTCTAGACAATAGAGGCAGGGCAAGTCATTGGAAGGACTGATTTCCCCCGTGTCTCCTCTTTACTCTAATTTCAGGCTGAATTCCCATCTGGGGCATGGAGGCTCGCCATGTCTATACTTGTCTCAGCTTCTAAGATTCGTTAGAGAGAGAGTCCAAGGCGGGGCACTCTCTGATATTCAAATGGGTGCTGGCGGCCTAACGTAGATGGTGCAAATTCCTTGTCTGGAACTTTATTGGCTTTCCACGTAAACCAAGTTATTCAGCCTCTTTTCTCCACTTAACTTTTCTACTATACTATTTCTTCCTAATCTAATCTTATATTTCTAATTAAATAAATAAATAAGTTTTTCCTTGACAATGTCGTCCCCACTTTGAATTCCCTGGATCCACCAGGCCTGGACCCCGGCACTGTATGTGAATTCTGGTTATTCCAAACTGTTGCCAAAAGTAGGTATTTGTCAGCTTTTTAAATTTTAGCTAATCTAATGAGGGTATAGTAGTATCACTTTGTAGTTTATTTCATATTTCTCTGATGACTAATGTAATTTAGCATATTTTCATTGGTCACTTATATGTCTTTAGTGAAGTGTTTCTCCAAACCTTTTGTCCAGTTTTAATTGAATTGTCTACTACTGATTTTTAAGATTTGTACAGTTGACCCTTGAACAATATAGGCTTGAGCTGCATAGGTCCATTGATGCACAGAATTTTTTCAATAATAAATACTACAGTAGTATAGGAAAAGCAGTTGCCTGAATCCCTGGATGTGAAACCACAGATATGGAGGAATTATCAGTCTGAGAAACCCTGGATACAGAGGGCTAACTATAAATTATAACACACGATCAATACCCTTGAACTCTGCATTTATCAATTGTGTTTTTGATAAAAGCCTCTTATTTAACATAATCTGGGAAATAGATTCTATGGCTTGCCTTTTCACTTATCAAATATATCTGTTAAAGAACAAAAGTCATTAATCCTGATGAAATCTACTTAACAACTGTTTTTCTGTTTATAGCTCAAATACATCTTTTATTCTTATGTTAGAAATTTTACCTAACTCAGTGTCACCAAGACTTCTCCAAAGTTTTCTTTCAGAAATGTAAAAATTCTCTCTCTTACAATTAGAGCTATGATTCACACTCTTATGGATGATGTTAGGTGAAGGTCAAGTTTACTTTTTGTCATATACATAGCCTGTTGTTTCAGCACCATTTGTTGAAAAAGCTATATTTTCTTAATTGCATTACACTGGCATCTTGATCATACATTACTTGATCATACAAATGTGGGCCGATTTCAAGTCTATTTTGTTCCGTTGATCTATATGTCTAGCCTTACACCAACACCAAGCTTGCATGAGTGCTCAATCGTTGAGCCATGTCTGACTCCTTGTGGTCCCATGGACTGTAGCCCATCAGGAGCCTCTGTCCATGGAACAGCATACTGTGTTCTTAATCACTGTATATTAGGTCTTGAGAGCAGCAAATGTAAGCCCTCTAATTTTATTCTTTAAAAAAATTATTTTTGCCCTTTTTTAGGTATTTTGGCTTGTCCTATACATAACTAGGAGAAAGCAGTGGCACCCCACTCCAGTACTCTTGCCTGGAAAATCCCATAGACAGAGGAGCCTAGTGGCCTGCCGTCCATGGGGTCGCTAAGAGTTGGACACAACTGAGCAACTTCACTTTCACTTTTCACTTTCATGCATTGGAGAAGGCAATGGCAACCCACTCCAGTGTTCTTGCCTGGAGAATCCCACGGATGGGGGAGCCTTGTGGGCTGCCGTCTCTGGGGTCACACAGAGTCGAACATGACTGAAGTGACTTAGCAGCAGCAGCATACATAACTAGGTTTGAGGCTTCCCAGGTGGGGCTAGTGGTAAAGAATCTGCCTGCCAGTGCAAGAGATGCAGGTTTGATTCCTGGGTCAGGAAAATCCCCTGGAGATAGGAATGGCAACCCACTCCAGTATTCTTGCTTGGAAAAATACCATGGACAGAACAGCCTGAAGGGCTAGTCCTTGGGGCAGTGAGTCAGACACAACTGAGTGACTGAACACTAGTTTTTAGATGCTTACCAAAAACCCTGATAGGTTCTTGACTGTGAATGCATAAAATCTCTAAATCACTTTAAGTGAGTGAAGTTGCTCAGTCGTGTCCAACTCTTTGCAACCCTGTGGACTGTACCCCACCAGGCTCCTCTGTCCATGGGATTCTCCAGGCAAGAATACTGGAGTGGGTTGCCATTTCCTTCTCCAGGGGATCTTCCCAACCCAGGGATTGAAACCGGGTCTCCTGCATTGCAGGCAGATGCTTTATCCTCTGAGCCCCTAGGGAAGCCCTAATAAAGAGTCTGACTCCATTTTTGTTGTTTGCTAACAGCTTTTTAGCACCCCTCTTCCCTCGTCTTCCTCTGCCTCACATCTTGGCAAGCTCTTCAGAAAGACTGAATGCTTCCTCCTGTGGTGTCCGTGGGAGCTTCCAAGGAAAGAAGCTCCAGCCTGTGCCAAGGAACCCTCTGGTCAAATGCAGCACCTAAAGGGCTTCCCTTGTGGCTCATTTGATAAAGAATCTGCCTGCCATGTGGGAGACCGGGGTTCGCTCCATGGGTTGGGAAGATCCCCTGGTGAAAGGAAAGGCTACTCGATCCAGTATTCTGGCCTGGAGAATTCCATGGACCGTATAGTTCATGGGGTTGCAAGGAGTCGGATACGACTGAGTGACTTTCATTTCACTTCACTTCATTCACAATAAAAACCCAGGCCCATCTCTCTTCTCAGTCTTCTCAGTCTGTTCTCAGAGTGGCTTAGGAGACATACTCTGTTCTCCAAAGTCTCATCATGAAAGTGGTAAACCTTTTTAGATCAGCAGTAGCAGCAGCAGTATTTGTCATAATTCTTCATTTCCAAACCAAAGTTTGAAGCGGGGAGCATTCTAATTCTTCAGAGTGGTCACAACAATTGGCATTATGAACGAGATTGTCCACACAACAGCCGTGACCACCAGGGTCATTCTTATGCTGACTTGCAAACTGGCTCATTTTGGCCTGGTGACAAGCATAGACCTGTTGCATGATGGTTGGAGCCTCATATTGTGGTGTTTTGTGCTGCGTTTCCTGGGTTTTACTGATCCTCTATTATAAATCTAATTAAGATATGTTATGAGTTTTGATAACCAATTAACATGTAAGGACAAGAGTACGGGATTGGATCTCTCTTAAAAGTGGCCCGGGCCATATCTCCTGGTCTAGGACTATCTTTGTGTCTTAGAATGAACCGTGTATGTTAATTGTAGCATAAGCTGTAACTATGCCAGAGTCAGGGGCATTACTTTTTCACCCTGTGACAGACTGTGTCTCAATCACTCACTGGCCCCCCTTCTAATAGAGTGCTCAAGAGGAAAGACCAAGCCCTGTGCAATCGCAGGGCCTCTCAGATGGTGGCTCATGTGTAGGAAGAGCAGCTACATTTGAAGAAGAGTCACCATGTGAAAATTAGAGAGCCACGCTCCTAAAATCACATGACTCATTAAGACCCTACAAAATGCCCTAGCTGCAGCCACTGCTGCCTATGGCACTGCTTAAATAAGGTTCTGATACTCAGGGTTATAGAGAACAATAACCATGCCACTCCCAGGGCATTACCAAGGAAATGGCAACCCACTCCTGTATACGTCCTGGAAAATCCCATGGATGGAGGAGCCTGGCAGTTACATACCACGGGATTGCTAAGAGTCAGACGCAGCTGAACGACTTCACTTTCACCTTCATCTATCATTGCCATGAGCCCCCTAACCCTGAAGATATTAATTCCAATCTCTCTGGTGAAAGAAATATATAAAAGGTAGGCAGGTAAGAGAGAAACGTCCCCACCCTCATACACATCCAAAGTCTATCTAGTCACCACAACAGACAGAGAAACAGACAAGAAAAGAAAAAAAGAAAAACATTTACAAACTATGGGAGAATATAAAAATAAAGGCACAAAAATCTGTAAGAGGCTCACAGTTCAGTTTCTCCCAAATGGATATCCAAAATTCCCTAGAAATTATACAGCAAAAGCTAAGGATCATGCTATTTGTCTTTTGCACGTCTGTAATATAGGTTCTGAATTAACTTTAGCATCTACTGAAATGGATGAATTGGCTAAGCTTCATGAACTTGCCAATACTAAGACTCAGATTACAGACATACTTGGGAATCTTGCTCAAAAAGGTATCATCTATAATCTTATCAAATAGAAAACAGAGCAAAAGTAGATATGCCTCATTTTAAGCATCAGATTAAATTCCCTAATGAGCACTCATTGCCCTTAAGTATCCTATTGGGGTTATGTTTACTAGATCCAATGAATTATACATGGAAATTAAGCTGTCTTCAGCACCTACAATTTGGTTTACCAGAAAGGATCCTATGAAAGTTTCCCTAGTTTAAACAGTTAATATCAGTCAATCTAAGTCAAAAGAGCATTTTCAAGAATTGCAATTCATTAAACATGAATGACTAGAGAAAGGGTGATTAAAATAAGTTTTTGAATAGTTTGCTTATGTATGACCTTCCTTCCTCATAGAGGTTATCCCAAAATCTCTTTTCCAGAAAGCACAGGTACATATTGTCCTCCACACTGGAACTCTTTTCCTGAATTCACATTTACATTCAAATGATTTTTTAGTCACATTTACAGCATGTCTTTGAGTGTCCCCTGTAGAACCATAATCCTTCTCTGCTTATGGGGCTCAAACCTGAGAGGTGGTTAACTCCATCCTCCACATGCTGTGCAAAATTTTCTTTTCCATATATAATCTCCATTTCAAATCTCAAACTATCCCATCTTTTTCTCTGGAATTTCCAAAATATTAGAGGATCACACTTTTGTCATGGCACTGTAAGAATGCCATCTCTAGCAATGAGTTCATGCTAAAGAGACTACCAGAAACTTTTCATGCTGCCTCTAAATAGCAACAGCACAAAGTTGCTCCAGGAAAGATTATGTCATCTTACATGCATATAGTGTTTCATAGATTATGAAGTATTTTCAATGCATGTCATCTGTTTCTTGCCGGTAGAGGGCACATAAAGCATTTTCCCATTTTATGCATGGCAAGACAGGTTCAGTGAGATTAAAATGTTTACCCAAATTAGTAGGTAATACTTGAAAGGGCCAGCACAAAAAAACAAGTAACCATTGCCCCTTTCCCCCACCCCAGCCCTGCCCCACCCAGAACATGTTCTATTAATACCACGTCACACAGCTTGACAGTTTTCTCCCTGTACCATCTTTATCACACTGCCACCTTGATTTACTTTTGTGTCTATA
>SJYX01015760.1:146429-231526 GCA_006410675.1 Oreotragus oreotragus | reverse complement strand
GGCATACTGAAATATCTTCATTCCTACTGTGTGTGATGCCATAAAAGACAATACTGGCACTGAAAAAAAACAGATTTGCAGAAACCAACCTCAAATCAAATTGTGCAAAATAAGTGAATAACTTTTTTTTTAATCTATATAAATGCACATTATAATTGAAGCTTTTAAAAATATTAGTTCATTCTGCATAAAAATCTAATTATTAAATACATGCTGTGATTGAAACCATTAAATATAGTAATCCATTCCAGCTAAGAAAGACGGTAACCTCTCAAAATACATGGAAGCCTATGTGATTTAAATATTTCCCTAATTCAATTTAATATGATTACATATACTTGCAACAGATGAATAAATAATTTTCTCAAGAGGTTGTAACCAAACATTTTTGTTTGGTTCACTTCAGTTTACAATGATAAAGGACCTACCGTATTTTACGGCGCTTTCAGAAAACTGGCTGTTCATAGACTCTTGGACATTCATCAATACTGCCGCTCCTGTTTCTATTTTCCTCTTCTTCCATTATCAATAATCTGCAAAATAATATTTTTCTTTTATTTGCTCACATTTCTTCACATCCCTTTTTTATTCCTTTCCTCCATCTCAACTCAGTTTTATCTTTTTTTTTTTTTTTTACCCTTTAAGGTTTGTATTTTCTTCTGATGGGTAAGAGAGAACATCTTAACCATTGTTCTGCAGGTTTTCTTTCCACGAATGTTCTCTATTTTCTCAACACCTCCTGCAAATCTGTTTGCTGGAGCTGCAATAATGTCTCCATGGCCACCTATGTTATCAATGCGTTTACAGCTATGTCCAGTACTTTGGCCACCTCATGCAGAGTTGACTCACTGGAAAAGACTCTGATGCTGGGAGGGATTGGGAGCAGAAGGAAAAGGGGACGACAGAGGATGAGATGGCTGGATGGCATCACTGTCTCGATGGACGTGAGTTTGAGTGAACTCCGGGAGATGGACAGGGAGGCCTGGTGTGCTGCGATTCATGGGGTCTCAAAGAGTCGGACACAAATGAGCGACTGAATTGAACTGAACAGCTATGTCCTCATCGAGTCTTCATTCACATCTTTTGAAAAAGTTTTATTTGCTTCTCTTAAAGATATCATTGAAATGCAAAAATATTTTGTACCCAGTTTTCAGATGAAATAACAGGTAGAGAGATATTTAATAATTTTCCCAAGGTGAAAATGAATTAAAAGTAATATTTTTAAAGGGCGATAGTTATAGTCCAGGTAACTCTTACCTCATGAATTAAAATTTTTACTGAAGTATGGTTGGTATACAATTTTCTGTTAATTTCTGCTGTACAGCAAAGTAATTAAATTTATATACATGGGCTTTCTTTTTAGATCAGACAGTACAGAATCTGCCTGCAATGCAGGAGACATGGGTTTGATCCCTTCCCAAACTCCCAAACCTTCTCTCTCCCACCCCCTTTTAAAAAATTATGACCAAGATTTTTTGGTAGTTTATATCTACAGCTCTTTATTTACACTTTGATTAATATAATGTTTTAATAGATTTATGTAACATCAGAATCAATTCAACCATAATTTGAGAACAAAACATTTAAGTTTCAAATTTTTTCTTGAGTATGGATCTAAGAAAATATTTCAAGTAATGAAGAAATCAAATTTGACCTGAACAAGTGACAACTAGAATTTGTATTTTACCATTTTTTTCCCTCAGATGTAAACACCTAGGATTAGTTTTTAACTGAATAGTAATGAACATATATTCTCTTTTCCCTTCCTTAAATTTATATGGTCATTTACATGAATCAGAAACAGTATTAAGAAATGTGTTTTTCCCTGAATTTTAGTAGCACATAGATATGTGAGATCTATTATGAATGGAGAAACACATTCTTAGCTTTTTCTCTAAATCTGGTCAAGTAAAATCAAGAATTCTTTAAAGTTTCAAAAGAAAATTCAAATTGACCTCAGTCTATTTCTGATTTACTTAACTTACCTTGATTTGTGCTGATTATATGGCTATAGGATTATGGCTTTTTATGAGCCCAAGAAGTCAATAGAAAGATACAGCATTAACTTTTTCCTCCCTTGATAAATTTGTGAAATAATGAAATAGCAAGAATGATTATTAATCTAATTTTATCTTTATGATCATTATTCTTCAGTTTGGTTTTGTAAATCAATATGTTACAATGGATAAAGTATGAGAGTAGAAAAACTACAAATTTCTTCAGAGTTCCAAGAGTTTCTATGACATGAATGCCAGCAAACTATTCTAGGCTGCCTTCATGCATAAACTGCTGATTCCTTATAATGGCATCTGGCATTTCAATTTCAAAACTGCCCTCAATAAACAGGATGCAGAATTACAGTGCTCATGGATAAACTGCTTTGTGACTTAATGCTTATCCACCATAATCAATAACACCCAAATTCAAAAACAGTCAAAGCACATGAAAAGTAAAACAATTTTATTTCATATGCTAAGCAAATTCTTTGTTCTTTTTTGAAGTAGAAAAGATTATTAAAGTGGTGAGTGCCTCAAGGTAAATCTCATCATAAAAAAACTGAAATGTAAATGAAGCACTGATGTGTTAATGGATCTGCCTAGTTTCTAAAGGTGATTTTGTTTATGTACTTATTGATTTCTGCAGATGTATAATCTAGTCTAGCTTTTTTATTTGTCAGCCTGACCTGTCCTCTGTAAACCCTCATATAATGTGATAAACATTATCTAGGAAAATACATTTTATGCCAAAGCAGTATCTTCCTGTGTGAAAAAAAAAAAAGTGAAAAAAATTAAGAAATCTAAGTAACCTTCAGAGTGCTACAAACTGACCAAATTGAAAAGTAAGTTTATTGAAACACTTTGTTTTCAAATTAAATTCTGAAACAAAATTTCTATTTTCCCATAATATAAATTTGGAATACAGCTTCTTTGTTCAGATGCCTAGATTCTGCCCTTCCGTTTTTTTTTCCCCAGTCATCAAAGCTAATAATGTCTTACATATCTATTAATCACCATTTTAAAGGTCATATTATATGGAACATTCAATTAAGTTTAGCTTTTATTGTGACCACCATAACAAAAAAGATGTCACCAACTTTCTTCCTAGACAGCATATTAAAAAACAGAGACATTACTTTGCCAACAAAGGTCTGTCTAGTCAAGGCTATGGTTTTTCCAGTGGTTGTATATGGATGTGAGAGTTGGACTATAAAGAAAGATGAGTGCTGAAGAATTGATACTTTTGAACTGTGATGTTGGAGAAGACTTTTGGGAGTCCCTTGGACTGCAAGGAGATCCAACCAGTCCATCCTAAAGGAGATCAGTCCTGGGTGTTCGTTGGAAGGACTGATGCTGAAGCTGAAACTCTAAAACTTTGGCCACCTGATGCAAATATTTGACTCATTTGAAAATATCCTGATGCTGGGAAAGATCAAAGGCAGGAGGAGAAGGGGATGACAGAGAATGAAATGGTTGGATGACATCACCAACTCAATGGACACGAGTTTGGGTAAACTCTGAGAGTTTAGTGATAGACAGTGAGAGTTTTGTGATAGACAGGGAGGCCTGGCGTGCTGCAATCCATTAGGTCACAAAGAGTCAAACATGACTGAGCAAGTGAACTGAGCTGAACTTTCTGCTTCTGCTCACATAAGGAAAATGCTATTCCTGATTTTGCTATTTAAAACTATTCATACTTTTTTCATCTGATATGAGAATCCTCACTCTCCCTTATTTGGCTGGAATAAAAATAAATAGAATTAATGTTCTTGTGATTTATTTGGTATGGGTCTCATTTCATTTATTTATCCAATGTGTTTTTATTGAGTAGCTACCATGTGCCAGGTATCCCACCAGATTCTGGGGTCACAATAGTGAACCAGTCAGTTCAGTTCAGTTCAGTCGCTCAGTCATGTCTGACTCTTTGTGACCCCATGAAGCGCAGCACGCCAGGCCTCCCTGTCCATCACCATCTCCCGGAGTTCACTCAGACTCACGTCCATCGAGTCCGTGATGCCATCCAGCCATCTCATCCTCTGTCGTCCCCTTCTCCTCCTGCCCCCAATCCCTCCCAGCATCAGAGTCTTTTCCAATGAGTCAACCCTTCACATGAGGTGGCCAAAGTACTGGAGTTTCAGCTTTAGCATCATTCCTTCCAAAGAAATCCCAGGGTTGATCTCCTTCAGAATGGACTGGTTGGATCTCCTTGCAGTCCAAGGGACTCTCAAGAGTCTTCTCNTAAGTCAACTCTTCACATGAGGTGGCCAAAGTACTGGAGTTTCAGCTTTAGCATCATTCCTTCCAAAGAAATCCCAGGGCTGATCTCCTTCAGAATGGACTGGTTGGATCTCCGTGCAGTCCAAGGGACTCTAGATAGCATATTCAAAAGCAGAGACATTACTTTGCCGACAAAGGTCCATCTAGTCAAGGCTATGGTTTTTCTAGTGGTCATGTATGGATATGAGAGTTAGACTGTGAAGAAAGCTGAGCGCTGAAGAATTGATGCTTTTTAACTGTGGTGTTAGAGAAGACTCGAGAGTCCCTTGGACTGCAAGGAGATCCAACCAGTCCATCCTAAAGGAGATCAGTCCTGAGTGTTCTTTGGAAGGACTGATGCTAAAGCTGAAACTCCAATACTTTGGCCACCTCATGCAAAGAGTTGACTCATTGGAAAAGACTCTGATGCTTGGAGGGATTGCAGGCAGGAGGAGAAGGGGACGACAGAGGATGAGATGGCTGGATGGCATCACTGACTAGATGGACATGAGTTTGGGTGAACTCCGGGAGTTGGTGATGGACAGGGAGGCCTGATGTGCTGCAGTTCATGGGGTCACAAAGAATTGGACTCAACTTAGCAACTGAACTGATATCACTGTAGATAGATACTTCCCTGGCTTTATGGCTATAACATTATGATGAAAATGTAGTTTGAAAAACATAGGGGGGTGGGGGTATTTGTGAAATTGATATAAGATGCACTGTAGAATTTCTAGTTGTTAATTTATTTTCATCATCAATATTGTTTCAAAATGGTTACCCTTGTAGGAAAAGAAACAAGGATGCGACTTACCTATCCAGAAGATGTTTTCCCCTTCATTTGTTAAGAGAAAATACCAGGAATAATTCACTTCCTGAATCAATGTTGTATATTTAGCTGGTCACATCTTCAGTAGACAATGTTTGTGGTCTACAGTATGAATTTCATTTTTGCCCTTTTGTACATAGAAGCTCTAACAGGACCTGTGCCTCACCCATATCCTACTGGCTCCCACATTTCATTACATGACCCAGCTTCCAGCCTGCCAGTCACCACGTTCCTTGGTAGTGGGGAGGGTGCTTCCCCCATCTGCAAACGGTACTTTGCCAGCTGGTGGTTAGTTGTTCTTTGTTGTTCAGTCACAAGTCATGTCCAGCTCTTTGTGACCCCATGGGCTGCAGTACACCAGGCTTCCCTGTCTTTCACTATCACCTGGAGTTTGCTCTAACTCACATCCATTGTCTCTATGATGCCATCCAACCACCAATAGGCAGCTCTCAATCAGTGATGGACGGGAAGTGACGCATAAATATCCCAGCTCTCTCACTCGAGCTCAGACCACTCTGGAGCACGTGTTCTATTCAGACTCCCAGAGCTTCCCCATCGCTGGGTAAGCCCCAGCTACCCATCGTTAGACTAGCTTCGCCACGTCTCTTCAGCTGCCTTTCCTGCCTTATTTGTCTCATCTTCCCGCTGATATTTTCCTTCCCTACCCAAGTGAGCTTGTTGTTGTTGTTTAGTCCCATGCAACTCTTTTGTGACCCCAGGGACCATAACCCCTTAGGCTCCTCTGTCTATGTGATTCCCCAGGCAAGAATACTGGAGTGGGTTGCCGTTTCCTTTTCCAGGGATCTTCCCCACTCAGGGATCAAACCTGCATCTCTTGTTTTGGCAGGTGGATTCTTTACCACTGAGCCACCAGGGAAGCCCACCAAAAAAAAGCTACCTTTACTTAAATCCTTGTCCCAGAGTCTGCTTCTGGGAAAATTAAAAAAAACACACACACAGAAGCAAACAAAAAAGAAAGGTTTCTTGCTGTGCTTATTGCCCTTGAGGAATCTGGATTGTGGGGGATTTAAATTAAATCAAAATGACTTGAAGCATGACTTAAATCACTAGATAGTTAGATTCATTTTAAGTCATTGGTGGTAATTTTTCCCCTACACTTTCTCTCTCCGTATACTCATCAAATATGGCCCTTGTCAATGTCATCCTTAAACCATACTCATCAAAACTGTGGAAGTGTATGAGTGAAGGAAGGGACTCCACACTGCAGTATTGTTTCCTCCCACAGGGCCTGGCCCTGTCCTGGATGGAGGCTCGTTGCCTATTAATTGGGTTGTAGGTTTTATTTTGAAAACATATGCAGCATTTTAACTGACTGTTTCTCTTTCTGATAGAGCATCCAGGATTGAAATGCCAATCAGCCTGGGTTCAGAGACTAAGCTCTTAACGGTGCAAAAGCCTCGATACTTGCCCCTGAAAGCTAAAAGCAGGAGAAAAGCCTGCTTGGGAGCCACTCAGCGGGCTAGGGCTGAGCTAATCTTGCTAGAGTAAGGAGAGCAAATAAGGGATTAAGAAAGGACTGGGGCCTGAGTCACCTCAGGGCAGTTCCAGGTCACATGTGCATTTGAGACTATGTGACATTTAGATGTCTCAGGTCACCTCAAGCCAGATTATCTTTTAGTCCTTGCTTGGCTTTGCCACATACACTTGGAAGGTCTCACACATCCTCCTTAATACCCTTCAGAAGAAAATAGATGATGAGTGTTCGATTGTGCATGAAAGAGATCGGCTTCTGCTGCTCAGCCAGACCACAGAGAAGCCATGGAATCTTAGTCCATGACCTTGGCTCTAAAGCGAGTACACTCAATCTCCCCTCCTTTCCCCTCTCTCCCTTTCTCATGTTTTCTCTCTCTCTCCCCCTTTACCTCCTACATACCTTTCTCTTTACTGCCTCTTATGCAGTAAGATAAGTTTGAAGTTTAAAAGCAGACATGCTCTGTCTTTGTTTGAGTGAGGTCATATGATACCAGGGCCATGCCCCTCGGCCTCCCAGTCATTCTTCCCAGCTCCCACCTTTCTTGGACCCACTGACCTTGGGTCTGAGTCTCTGTTGAGTTCCTAGTACATCAACAATCAGGTCAAAGGCAATCAAGCTTCCAAAAGAGAAGGCAGTCATTCTGAAAATCTGAATCCCAGAACCACAGCTAGTGATTTCTGCTTATTGACTGGGATGAAAAGTTGGCACATAACCATGGTTCCGAGGATGAGAGACTGTTACATAACCATCCTTTGGCGGAGACAATGAGGTCACATGTTCACCCATCTAATCACTGATCAGGGACATGTTTGATTGCAGATAATGTGCTCGCTGGCCCACAACTTAATTACTGAATGTCTGAATCAACAAAGCTTTCAGATGTAGGTCTGGCCTAATGGTGCATCTATTAGAGACCATCGCCTCCACTCGGCCACTAAACGAAAGGTCTGGGGGATACCAGGCCACTGCCGGTGCTGTGCCCAGTGACCTGTCATAAAAAAACATGCCAGTTCCCACGGTTTATTTTCCAGCCAGCAATAGGCATTATTGTTTAGATCCAGAGCTAAATGGAATGAAAGACTCCAGGGTGGCAGATACTGTAAAGCCTCTGGTGGAAGCATGCTCTCTAAGGAAATTAATGCCACAGTCATTTTGGTTTAGAATCTGCAGCTGGAGTCCAGTTATCCAGATGGGAAGATTTCAGAGCCACAGAAAGGGGAGAGTTCCTTTCCCAAACTGGTGAAGAAAATATGTTGGGAGAAGTCTAGGGAAATAAGCAAGGAGTGAAGTAGAGTCACAATGTCGAATCTGTAGGTTGGTGGTCCCGGAAGTTCACCTGGATCTAACTACGGAGTTTGAAGTCTACCACTGGGTCTGTCAGGCTTCCCAGGTGGCTCAGAGGTAAAGAATCCGCCTACTAATACAGGAGATGCAGGTTTGATCCTTGGGTCAGGAAGATCCCCTGGGAAACGAAATAACCCACTCTAGTATCCTTGCCTTGGAAATCTCATGGAGAGAGGAGCCTGGTGGGCTACAGTCTATGGGGTTGCAAAGAATCAGACACAACTGAGATACTAAGTATCCACGTATGAACTGGGTCTGTCATTTAGGGACATCTTATTTCCTCCTTGTGAATTCCCCACTGTGGGTGTGGGTGTGTGTGTGGTTTGCCTGGATTCCAAGTGGAGCACCTTGCCTCTCCCTCCTCAACCATTATCCTCAACCATGATGCCTGCCTGGCAATGACTTTGAGATTTGGAAAATACTAGATTGGGGATGGGGTGCTTGGGGAGTGTTTTGAGATTTAAAGAATCGTGGTCTATGCACAATTTTTATTAATCACTAGAGACGGCTATGCCTGTTTCCTTGCCTGCAAGTTTAAATAAATGCACCATACCATTTTCAAGAAATTATAATAAAGTTGGATTCCCCCAGATGATTTTAGAACACTAGGCAAAGGCCTAATTTCCAATACTGAGCAGAAATGTCCCTGGTGGGTGTCCAGCCCCATAGAAGTGGGTCGAGGAGGGTGAGAACTGCTGAGCCCCAAGATCTTTGTGTGTGTGTGGCTGGAGCCAGAAGACACAGTAGAAAGCAGAGCAAAACAAAGCTATAAATAAACCTCAAAACCTTCCCTGTTTTGTTTTTTTGGTTGTTTTTGTGGGGTTTTGTTTTGTTTTTGCCTAAAGCCTGCCATCAGCTGTGAGGCAGCAGGACTTGTGTGGGCTGGTGGACTGAATGTCGTATGTGAAATTCTTCCAGGACCCTCCCTCATCTAGTGCACCATAGAGTCCTAAGCAATATTAAGGAGCAGGAAAGGTTTGCAGAGAAGCCTAGAGCTTCTTCTGTTTGTTAAGAGCAGCTTGCCCACCGGGGTGAAATTCCACTTGTGCCTCCTCTCCCCATCGCTCTGCCCAACTCATGATCAGGTTTCAAAATGACATTTTTAGAGCACAGACCACCTTTTGCTTTGCAGCTCAGCTGCAGGCATCTGAAGCCCAAGGGGAGAGTCCCCGTTCCCCCTGGAATCTGCTTCTTGATGGTATCCTCACTGAACGAGGGGAAAAGCAGGTCATAAAAAAAGAGCCCTGTTATCTCCTAGTGTGTGTGCTCCTAATCTGGTGTGGCACTGAATTATTTTGCACCAAAGTCAGATGTTACAGGAGTTCTTTTCTCCTGCCATAAACAGGCATAGGGTTGAGGGATATGAGGCCAAGTGCAGCCCAGAATCTGAAAACGATTAGTTAATCGAGGTTGTTTTTCTTTCTTTGAAAAACACCTTTTAGGTGAAGGTGTTGTTATGGCTGTGATCTTATTTTGCAACTGAATCCCATCTTTTATAATCAGCACATACATTTTTTTGACAAGTTTGGTCATTCGCTTAGAGGAAAAAAATGAACTCAGTATATGACCTCAAAAGGTTTTCTTTGCCCAGCAATGTGCTGGCAACTGGTGTTACCCTGAGTAGGTCGCATCGTGCGTAGCTTGTTGACTGAATACACAATCGCATCCAAACATTGGGGCAATATATCATCTCCTTTGGAGGAGCACAGCAATTTCAGTGATGTTGTGTGAGGCAAGGAACTAGCAGTGGGCCACATTGATGCATGTATTCAGCAGCAGGTTAAAATCCCAAGGAAGCATCAATTACCAAGTTAAATGAAGTTTTTTTTCAAGCTGAAGATTGCAAAGCAGCGGGGTAATGCCACACGCCTTCGAAGGAAACTAGTGTTAATTGATCAACCTGTGGTCCTTGAAACCAAATAAGCTCTGTTCTCATTCTGCCTGAACTTTTCCATGTCTTATCTTACAGCGGTGAACCTAATTCTACATCAGCCCAAGAATGTAAGAGAGGGCATGTCATAGGATGGCAAGGCCACATCAGTGGCACTCCTTCTAGGGACCTAATCCTAACAAGAGGCTTCGTGTAAATCCTCTAACTACTCTAGTTCAAAATGAGGGATTTGTTTGGGTAATTATCATGCCCCATGCCCTGGCTGCTGCTGCTGCTGCTAAGTCGCTTCAGTCGTGTCCGACTCTGTGCGACCCCATAGACGGCAGCCCACCAGGCTCTGCCGTCCCTGGGATTCTCCAGGCAAGAACACTGGAGTGGGTTGCCATTTCCTTCTCCATGCCCTGGACCTCACTTTAAAAATTCTGCTGTGTCATTCAGCTACTCAGGAAGTAATCTTGGAAGCTAAGCTAATTACCCTCCAATCTGTGCTCTCAAAATGTAGAAATCATAAAAAGTGAGGGCTTGAGATGATTCCAGAGAGCCTCACTTGTTCCAGATGGCTTTGCTCCAGAGAGGGGAGCTTTTTCAGGTGTCCCACGCAGTCCCAGACCCTGCAGGGGCCTTCTCTTCTCACTCAGCCTTGAGCACAGAACACAGATATCCCATTGGGGAGGGGAGGGGCAATGGGGGGAGATGCAAGGGGATGTTCTAGGTGAAGATGTGTGTCCCCCCGCCTCACCCACAGTGGGCAGCCAGCTGAGATGGATGAAGGGACTGTATTTTCCCCTCAGACATCCTCAGCTGCCAACAGAATCGCTCACTGTTAGACCATTTCGAGCACAGGCACTAATATCGCCATTGTCCCTATGAAAGAAAGTGAACGTGCCAGTTCCTCAGTCATGTCCAACTCTGTGCAACCCCCTGGACTGCAACCCGCCAGGCTCCTGTGTCCATGGAATTTTCCAGGCAAGAACAGTGGAGTGTGTTGCCATTTCCTTCTCCTGGGGATCTTCCTGACCCAGGAATTGAACCTGGGTCTCCTGCATGGCAGACAGAGCCACCAGGGAAGCCCCTATGCTTGCTTTTAATTCCTCGAAACAGTATTGTTTCTCTCTCTTCTAATAAATCTTCAACTGCTTGTATCAATACCTTGTTCCACCCCCGTGGATAAGTTGCATAATAAACAGTTGTTTACAAACCTGTAAGATAAATAATCACACTGTTTCAATGTGATGTATGAGTTTTTAAAGAGCCATTTAGCATGATACATGTGAGCTTTAAAAATTATAACTTCACTGAAAATAAAATCTGTCTTTCCCTAGATTATATGTACTGTCCAATGACTGATAGACCGTGGAACTTGCTAGATCCCATAGAGTGAATTTGAGTCTTAACAAAATAAAATACCCATTAAGTGAAAAACTAAACAAATACATTGAATATGCCTAATGACTCCAGTCTGTGTTATGCTGCAGATTTGAGTTGGGAAACCTCATTAAAATATGAAGATGGCTTTTATCACATTAAACCTGAATTTAATTTTGAAACTGAACATGGACCATTTATTAATATATATAAACAAACTATTTCAAATCCTAAAAGATGATGCTGTGAAAGTGCTGCACTCAATATGCCAGCAAATTTGGAAAACTCAGTAGTGGCCACAGGACTGGAAAAGGTCAGTTATCATTCCAATTCTAAAGAAAGGCAATGCCAAAGAATGTACAAACTACCACACAGTTGCACTCACCTCACACGCTAGCAAAGTAATCTGCAAAATTCTCCAAGCCAAGCTTCAACAGTATGTGAACTGAAAACTTCCAGATATTTAAGCTGGATTTAGAAAAGGCAGAGGAACAAGAGATCAAATTGCCAACATCTGTTGGATCACAGAAAAAGCAAGAGAGTTCGATAAAAACATCTATTTCTGCTTTATTGACTATTCCAAAGTCTTTGACTGTGTGGATCACGATAAACTGTGGAATATTCTTCAAAAGATGGGAATACCAGACCACCTGACCTGCCTCCTGAGAAATCTACATGCAAGTCAAAAAGCAACAGTTAAAACCAAACATGGAACAGCAGACTGGTTCCAAATTGGGAAAGGAGTATGTCAAGGCTGTATATTGTCACCCTGCTTATTTAACTTCTATGCAGAGTACATCATGAGAAATGCTGGGCTGGATGAAGCATAAGCTGGAATCAAGATTGCTGGGAGAAATATCAATAACCTCAGATATGCAGATGACACCACCCTTATGGCAGAAAGCAAAGAAGAAATAAAGAGCCTTTTGATGAAAGTGAAAGAGGAGAGTGAAAAAGCTGGCTTAAAACTCAACATTCAAAAAATTAAGATCATGGCATCTCGTCCCATCACGTCATGCCAAATAGATGGGATAACAATGGAAACAGTGACAGACTTTATTTCCTTGGGCTCCAAAATCACTGCAGACGGTGACTGCAGCCATGAAATTAAAAGATCCTTGCTCCTTGGAAGAAAAGTTATGACCAACCTAGACAGCATATTAAAAAGCAGAGACATTACTTTGCCAACAAAGGTCTGTCTAGTCAAGGCTATGGTTTTTCCNATAAAGAGCCTTTTGATGAAAGTGAAAGAGGAGAGTGAAAAAGTTGGCTTAAAACTCAACATTCAAAAAATTAAGATCATGGCATCTGGTCCCATCACGTCATGCCAAATAGATGGGATAACAATGGAAACAGTGACAGACTTTATTTCCTTGGGCTCCAAAATCACTGCAGACGGTGACTGCAGCCATGAAATTAAAAGATCCTTGCTCCTTGGAAGAAAAGTTATGACCAACCTAGACAGCATATTAAAAAGCAGAGACATTACTTTGCCAACAAAAGTCCATCTAGTCAAGACTATGGTTTTTTCAGTAGTCATGTATGGGTGTGAGAGTTGGACTATAAAGTAAGCTGAGCACTGAAGAATTGATGCTTTTGAACTGTGGTGTTGAAGAAGACTCTTGAGAGTCCTTTGGACTGCAAGGAGATCCAACCAGTCATTCCTAAAGGAAATCAGTCCTGAATATTCATTGGAAGGACTGATGCTGAAGCTGAAACTTCAATACTTCAGCCTCCTGATGAGAAGAACTGACTCATTGGAAAAGACCCTGATGCTGCAAAAGATTGAAGGTGGGAGGAGGAGGGGACAACAGAGGATGAGATGGTTGGATGGCATCACCGACTTGATGGACACGAATTTGAGCAGGCTCCAGGAGTTGGTGATGGACAGGGAAGCCTAGTGTGCTGCAGCCCATGGGGTTGCAAAAAGTTGGACGTGACTGAACTAACTGATAAACAAAGGGAAAACTGAGATACAGTTTGTAACTCTACCCAACTATCCTGATTAGGAAGGGGTGGAATGTTCTGCAGATGATGAGCTGGTGTATTTTGTTCTGCTTGGTATTCCCTGCCCTGTATGACTACAGTAAATTTAGATCATCAGCCTAAGCCACAGGCCAGTGAGATATCTGGGACCCACAACCAGATAGATGGGTGCCCCTTCAGGAAAACCTAAACTCATCATGCACCGCCTTAATCTGCAGCCAGTCACATGGGTGCAATGGTAGTCCTACTTTTGGAAACCAGTCTTGATGAGACAGAAAAGCTAAGGACCAATTTACGGTTGGAATGTTTAAAAGGACATCCAACATTTTTTAAAGGGCAGGAAGTGAAGCGAAGAAAAAAGTCACGGTGTTGGGGTGTCTGCATACCAAGTAGATGACACACTTATCTCTGAAACAGTGTGAGCTCAAGGACGTGGTCCCTGTGGTCCTCGTTTGTACTGTGAAGTTACAGGGATAGCTGAGAAGCTCAGCAGATGCTAACGGGGCATGACTGATTCTTCTTGGTTTGTGATTGTTTCGTAGAGACTCCATCTTAGCAGCAGGAGACTCATTTCATCTTCTTGGACAGCTTGGTCCCTGTGGTCCTCGTTTGTACTGTGAAGTTACAGGGATAGCTGAGAAGCTCAGCAGATGCTAACGGGGCATGACTGATTCTTCTTGGTTTGTGATTGTTTCGTAGAGACTCCATCTTAGCAGCAGGAGACTCATTTCATCTTCTTGGACAGCTAAGTTATGAGCAGGCTCTCACTTTCATTCTCATCTCTCAGCTTTACTTTATTGTGCCTTATGATGGACTCTACTCCATCTGGGCAAAGAGAATTTCTTAGCTTCTATGGAGGTAAAATACACTCACCATAAAAGTTGTTCTTGAAGGAGGAATGTCAGCAATGCCCAGTTCCTCAGGCAATATTCAACTTCTTTTGCAATGATCAGTCAGCCATAGTTTTACCTTTGGTATCCAGTAATTCAGAATAAGAAGCTCCCATTTAGGCAGTGTGGATTTGGTTGGTGCTCACATCTGGTTTCTCTCCATGTGGGGGAATATGTAGCTACCTGAGCATAGGAAAAGTAAAGTAGTCTAGAGTCACATTTTACATTTACTCAAATATTTATTTGAACTCATAAAAAGTTTATTGACATAATTTAGAAGGTGAAGAACTCAAATACATTCCAAATATTGACCAAAATAATGTGGGAAGTAGCTTAGAGAACTTTCCATCAAAATCATTGTTATGCATATCACTGTATCCTTCTCCATAAAATCATATCCCTTCTCAAAACCACACCCTCCAAGTGGTAAATTCTGGAGCTGATTTGCTCTGCAAGTTGCCAAATGTGAAAATAAAGTAAGTAGTGCAGCCAACTAGAAGGAAGAGATATAAATGTACAAACAGGACATTTCTGCTGGAGTCTTAGGCATTCAGGAGGCACATAATCTTCATACAAATATATAAAACTTTTTAGTGAGCCATTTTTGTTTGAATCTTCTCTTACTCTTCAATTCCTCACATCAAGCCTGCAAAGGAAAAAGCAAAGGACCTATTAGTGCCCGTGAGATATTTTTAGGGACAGCTTGTAAATCAGTATGATAGGGACTGGTCAAAACTGAAAACCTCATTTTCACTGGAAAACTTTACCTCTTGAGTCCATGAAGGTAAAATGAACTATGAATAGAAGCTGTGACCATCAGTTCTAGCTCTAGGGATCTGAGTGATTCCAAACTAAATGAGGATGACTTCCCTCTGAAGCTCTAGAGTATAAAGTCGACAATAGATCCATCCTCGTTGCCCTGTAACTTTTTAGTTTCCTATCATCGTGAAGAGGATGGGATTCCTCGTGCCTGAGCTTGACCACGTGACTTGCTTCATTCAAGAGAATGACACAGAAGTGCGCTGGTTCTGAGCCTGCTTCTTGAGAGGGATCACGTTTTGATTTGCTCTCTTGCACATCTGCCATTGCCACCAGGAGGGTGTGCCCAGGCCCCCTGCTGGTCCCCAGTGAAGGATGGGCAACATGAGCACAGCCCTCAGCTCACACCGATACCCAGCCTAGGTCAGTTGAGCCACAAATACATGAGCCAGAGTAATAAATGCTTTTGTTTTAGGCCAGGGGTCTCCAACCCCCAGGATTTAATGCCTGATGAGCCTGAGGTGGAGCTGATGCAATAATAATTGAAATTAAGTGCACAATCAATGTAATGCACTTGAATCATCCCCAAACCTTCCCCGCACCCCTGATCTGTGGAAAAACTCTCTTCCACGAAACTGGTCTGTGGTGCCAGAAAGGTGGGGGGACCTCTGGTTTAAGCCATTAGATTCAGAGCTGGTTGGTGATGCAGCCATAGCTAGCTGATACAATACAGTGTCCTTTCTTTTAAAGGCGCTTGCAGTGCCAAGATGGTTGAACATTATTCACCCCCGCTTCCCTGGTGGCTCAGAGGTTAAAGCGTCTGCCTCCAATGCGGGAGACCTGGGTTCGATCCCTGAGTTGGGAAGATCCCCTGGAAAAGGAAATGGCAACCCACTCCAGTATTCCTGCCTGGAGAATCCCATGGACGGAGGAGCCTGGTAGGCTACAGTCCACGGGGTCGCAAAGAGTCGGACACGACTGAGCGACTTCACCTTCACCTTGTTTTCCATTATTCTTTGCTGCCATTTCTTGCGTGTTTCACTTACGTGGATAGGCTGAATCTTTTCTAAGAAATAGAATCTTTATAGTTTTATTTTATTTATTTTTTTTTTGCCAGTGGCTGTAGGAGGGTCACCCCGCCCCTACTACACCTGCTGTGGCAGTCACTATGGCTTGGCTCTCCCTGTGTCCATTCACAATCCCCTTCTCCTTTGCTTTTCCCTGCTACAAAGACTGGTGGCCAAATACTCCCTTTCTCGGTCTCTCTTATAGCTTGGGGCAGCTGTGGCACCCAGCTGTGGCCAGTGAACCCCAAGGAGAATTCTGCAGCAGAGGTCTTTTAGAAAGCTTTGCTTTCCTGTGTATTTCTATAGAGATGACAGAGCCCGTGGCATCATTTTAACATTTATGTAGTGTGGCCGTGATGCGAGCTGTATTATACTCATTGTTGGGATGAAACACCATGAAGTTCAAAGTGCCAAATGAGTAGTTCAAAGTCTCATAGCTGTTAAAGAGAAAAGCTGGGATTTGAATTCCAGTGTCCTGGCTCTGGGCCCCTTTCACTCCCTTAAAGGGAAGGTTTGGATGGTTCTTGAACTGGAGGGGAAGGTAGGAACACATCATTGACTACAGAACTGAAAATGGTACTCCCACTGTCTCTGTATTTTTTATTATAGCATTTATTTCCTTTTCATAGAAACTCAGTTTTCAGTGTAGGTCACTCACCAGGAAAAAGCAAAATGCTTCCTCTTTCCCAGTCCATGATTTCCTGGCTGAAATGCACTTTGTTGACCAGCAGCTTCCCAGGGTCACCTGGGGTCCCCCATGCCAGTCTGGGTCTCCCTTGCACACCCTGCATGGGTTTGTTGCCACTTACTGCTCACATAACACGATTCAAGCCTTCAGGCCTCTCCCTCTTAACTGAAGTTAAGTGGCTAATAACTCTTAACTGAAGTCCCCCCACTCCCGAGCGGCTCTCCATGTCGTAGGCTGCATTGCAATGAGCTGCCTATACATCCTCTCTCTCCCCTCGTCTCATTCCCGCCACAGCCGTCCTGTAGGCTGTGACCTTCTGAAGGACATGTCTTTCCCCACCCCTGCCTTTCCTGGCACCTGACACAAAGCAGAAGCCTAGGGACCAGCAAGTTGGCGTGCTGGAGGGCTGGGAGGAGGAGAAGTGGCACTGGAATGCTTGTGAGGCTGCAGGAGTGGGCGAGGGGCCGCAGAGGCAGGGCGCCAGCAGTGCCGATGGGCTGCACCACGCCCCCACTGTGCTGGCACACCTGTCCTGGGCCCCAGTCATAGCTCCATCAGGGCCAGTGTGTGCCCAAGCCACGTTACTGCTGTGGCCACTGTGCTCGGTGACATATGGCCGGTCTTTCTGGCCAAGGGAGAGGCTCGTCACAAGCTGCCCTTGAAACTGAGGCATTCATCCCTTGAGCTTCTCTGAGCAGCATGGAGAGGGTGATGATTCATAACAAATTGTCACCGAAGCTTGTTCTATGAGGTGACATTTCTCTCCAACAAGTGTCCAGACTATAAAGCTTCATCTGCAGCCGTTTCTGTGACAGGCTTAAGATGGACTTTGACCCCTACATATCTGTCTCACGGGGCTAGAATTATAGCTATCCTGAGAAATAGAGGATGGGCCACTTGCAGCGACCCCTCAGCAACTGTTGTCTTAAAAGCCCTAAGATGCCCCTCATGACTGGGTTCAGCTTGTGGACATCTCTGACTTTAAGACAGTTTTGGAAACATAAGGAAACCTTGAGGCAGTTTGCCCAGATCACTGTGGCCACTGAGATTTAAGAAAAGCAAACTGTGCTTCATAAGGGGATGCAGGAATCACTGACTTAACATAGTCACCTCATCTCATCTACAAAGTGAGCCCAGGTCTTCCTTGTAGAAGGAGCTGGCAGGAGGCAGCAGATGGAGCAGAAGTTGTCATTCTGCAGACCACCCTGCCCTCCCTCAGCTTCTGCTCTCCTTCCCCAGCCCCAGTAGAATCTGAGAGGGCCCAGCAGCCCTGGACACAGGACATTGCTGATGCGCAAGGTCACAGTGGTCCTTCCAGGAGTGCAGGGCCCCCAGAGGACCAGTGTCTCCATCCTTGACCTGGTGGGACTCCGAGTGTTCTCAGAATGCCTTTATGTGACCAGAATCCAAGAATTCAGAGACCTGGGTCAGGGCTCACATTTAAAATTGAGAACAATGGGAAGGGATCCAGAGCTAAAATTGCCCCTTCTGTAAAGCACACTTGTTTGTCGGGGTGCTGGAATGCAAGGGTGTTGGGCGGTATCCCGGGCCACACTGCTTTGCCGCCTAGACAACAGCTGTCAGCTATTCTCCTGTGTCCCGTTCTCCTGTCGGGAACATGGGTGAGAACAATGGGGAATGCAAGGCCCCCTGCGGGAAATGTCACTCTCCAGCTACCCGGCATCCCTTTTCTACCCTAAGCAAAAAAGTTCACACTGAGAAAGGCACACCTTGGCTGTGGCAGGGGTGATACCCCAGACAGCTCCCATGTGTCAGCCTAAGTCCAGGCTGAGGGCATGTGATGTTTACGCCTTGCCATGACCCATTTATAGCTGTGTTACTCATACTTGCCACGGCCCCACATACATCATTTAGGAAATGGAGTCCACTCAACACTACTCTGCATTTGGTCCTTTACCCAGACACCTGGGGGCGGTGCAATGATAACTTCCTCCTGTGTGGTGCTAAATCATAGAGCCATAAACACAGTGACACTCAAATGTCGTCGAGAGAAAGGCCGTGCCTCGTGTTCCATCCAGTTCCATATGGAGTGGCCGACCAGGCTCCCAGAGCACGCTGGTTGAAGCTTTGGAGTTTGTTAGAGGGCATTGGTGGAGTCCTCTAGAGTTTACAAAGCACGTCATGTGCGTTGCCCCACGCGACCATCATGACCACACAGAGATGAAGCGGTGCCGGCTACAAACACGACTCTTAGTGCAGCTCCACACCAAGGTCAGGGACAAAGGAAGCACACTGTGGGAAACTGCGCCAGGGTCACTCCAAACCCAGAACGTCCTCTCCACCAGCCACTCATAAAGTAAAAGAAACAAAGCTCTAGGTAATAACTTTTTCCTTAAACTGCAAAATAGCCACGCCAGTTGGCTTTGGTACATCATGAAGCCTTTGGTGGCTAAAGTAAAAACTGAAATGTTTCTACTAATTACAAGTGAAAAAAAGGGGGGGCTGGATGAGAAAGACACAAAAAGCAGGACATTTGGGGATTTGGGGGTTATGATTCTACACCTAAAATCCAGTCAAGCAGTGTTACATGCTGGGTATGAAGAATCTGAGTGATGCTAAGAAGGCAAATTACATGTCCAGGTCAAATTCATTAAAAATAAGTTCAAAAAGGTTTGTATTTTTTTTAATCCTATTGTACTGAGAGTTTGTTGGCTTCGATATCAAGTCAGGAACCGGCAGCTGACATGATATTGAACTTGTTGGTAGAGATCTTTGTGGAATCGGGGGCATGATCCAAGACTAGTTACCACTGGTGGCTCCTGGCTTTGCAGTCAGTATCTCCACGTGTCAGAGCACAGACCTCCCTGTTTCTAAAGGGGCCACAGATTTTACTGGAAAAACACTGGCCCAAGACTTCCGAGTAAAGCAGGTATCAGTAATGCACAGAGGAAGACAAAGTGATGAAAGTCGAGTAGATTGCTGTCTTAAGAGGTTCTCAAGTTTCCAAAGATGGCAAAACCTTCTATGTTGTTTAGGCCTGAGCATTTGAGACCTAGGGACAATGGCACTTTCATCAGAAATACCCAGTATTCTCTTTGAACTGTCTGGCATGGTCTCTGGCAGGCAGAGGTCCTGGGACATCCAAATGGAAAAGCAATTTCTTGACATAAAGTTAACAGAACATATGAAATAAATGTAGGCCTCCCTCACTCTCTCCCGTAAAGCATCCTGGGAAGCACACTGTCATGGAGATCCCCTTAGAGCTCACTGACATTTAGTTTGTTTTGTTTGTTTTTATAGTAACGATCGTAGTGAGTGGTCCATAGTCTCAGTATTAAATTTAAAAACCTGGATATTGGTACACCATCAAGCAAAGGTATAGCTATAAAGTTTTGCAATCTTCCAAAATAGTAAACCTATTTTTAAAGATGGATGAAATTTTAGTTTTCTTATTCCTCCTCATTTTAGAACTGAGGAAATTAAACTCCAGAGGGCTTGAATCACTTGTCCAAGGTCACATAGTCACATAGCTAGTTAATGGCTGGTCCCAGATTAAATGCTTGTCCGGAACTCCTAGCCCCTACAATCAGTCTATACATGTTGATGGTATTAGAGGCACTGCAAATGAATAGCTGATATGTATAAGTGTACCTATAGTGTAAAAATAATTTTACTTGACATTCTAGTACTTGTCCTAATGAATACCTAATTTTCACTTTAAAAAATATTTTTGCCTTCTCTGAATTTAGTAGTGTTGATATTTTCATAGAGTAAAATGCACAAATCTTAAGTGAACAACTTAATGAATTTTTTCCATATGTATATACCCATGTATGGCTTTTATTTTTGTATAGCTCTTAAATACTACCATATATGCTAGTATATCATTAAGGTTTTGTTCATTTGTCTGAGAAATATTAGTTCCAAGAGACAATAAAGCAAGTTTCACCTTTGAAAGAAAGGGAAGGAAGGGCAAAAAAACTTTTCCATGGTCAGAAAAAATTGAGATTACTGGATCAAACACAGATAAACCATTTTCCTAGTGTTAGGGCACCTTGGAGCTTTAAATGTACAAATATATATTGTGTATATTGGGTATGAAGACGATATCATGTAGCATTTCAGAATTTGATTACTGAATCATTTGTCCAGTTTGCTACTGTTTGTATTCTTTATTTATCATTCATTGTGTCATAGATGGTGGCTTCCCTGTGGCTTAGACACTAAAGAATCTGCCTGCAATGCAGAAAACGCAGGTTTGATCCCTGAGTTGGGAAGATCCCCTGGAGAAGGGAATGGCAACCCACTCCAATATTCTTGCCTGGAGAATCCCATGGACAGAGGAGCCTGGCAGGCTACAGTCCATAGGGTCACAAAGAGTCTGACACGACTGAGCAACTGACACTTTCACATCACAGATAGTATGTGTACTATTCCATCAGGTGGGTATACAAGAGCTGACTTAACCATGATCCCATTATTGGACACAAGTTCTTAATGAATTTTGCTATCATAAGTAAACAAAACTTTTGCCACACATTCTCTTTAGGATGGCTTCCACCAAGGTCTAATTGGGTTGGAGGACATAATAATCCACAATGGCTGGAACTTCTCTTCATGTACTAAGGCCCACACCCTCATCATCTAGGCTGGCATAGCACTTGCTCTACAGAAGACTATCTGTTGAGGGAATGGACGAGCCCCTGTTTCATGGTCATTTTCCCGTTACTTTTTGTGAATATTACAAGTAACATTTTTCATTGAATGTCCCTTTAATTACTAATGAGGTTCTCATTTTCTCATGGCTTCTCTATTAATTCTGCATCTGCTTTTGTGAATTGTGAGTTCAGTTCCTTTATTTATCTATTAAGGTATTAATATTTTGCTTCCCAATTTGCATGGGCTCTTTATACAAGTGTACATTTCATGGGAAACAGTTTTCTTGATAGTGTTTGCCATTTATTTGGGTTTTTTTTTTCAAGTACAGAATTGTTTTCTAATTAGCAAGACTTTTTTTAAAAAAATAATAATAAATAATAAAATAATTAGCAAGACTTTGAGGGATGTTTTGGTGACTCTTCTTTAAAAAGCTTTCTGAGCAAGCTTAAATTAATGCCTTCATTCCCTCCCCCCACCCTGAATCATTCCAACCATTATTTTTAAAGTTATAGCCAAATCCTACCTTTTGAAGCCATTATCAAAGGTCCTTAATTTTATCACCTTAAAAGTAACAAGAGGTCAAAAAAGAAGGATGTTCATGAAAAGAAAAGCATTGCTTTGGAGATATGGGGTCTTATTTAGAAGCTTTGGTAAATCACTCCCAAAGTTGGGGAGGGGTGAGTTTCTTTAAATCCCCCAGAACAGGAGCTCAAATTTGGCTGCACATTGGAATCACCTGGGGAGTTATTAAAAAATCCGAGGTCCAGGCTGCCCCACAACTATGACACCAGCATCTCTGGGGGTGGGATCTCCTGGGCCTCTGACGTGCAGCCAAGGTTGAGAACCGCTGGCCTAGAAGCACTTCTCAGACTTTAATGTCCAGAGGAAGCACTTGAGGATCCTGTTAAGCTGCAGATTCTGACTCAGGAAACCTGGGGTGCAGGGCTGTCCATTTCTAGCAACCTCACAGGGGATGCTGTTGCTGTTGGTCCATAGAGCACACTTTGAAAATCAAGGGTCTTAAGCAGTAGTTCTCAGCAAAAGGGATGGCATTTTGCCCCCGGGGGACTAAATGGTTGGAGAGGAGTATTGGAAGCAGTGAACTGAGTTGAAATGACAGAAAAAAGAAGGGCCGGGCCAATCAGTGGATAACTGGACTCTAGGGAAAGAATACATGAGAATGAATCATAGACTAATAATGGGCCAAGAATTTTCAGGTCACTTTACAATGTTAATCTTAGGTGAAGGTTTGCATTCCTTTTTGAGACCACTTTCTGTGATCAATTGATGTTTCTTTTGGAGGAGACTGTACTTAAATGGTCTTAAAGTTGGAAACCAGATGCCTGGTTTTATTTTGGTTACATTATATGCCAGAAAATGTATTAGGTTAGCACTGTGGACACACCAGTGGGTAGGTTATACCCCTTCGTGGCACTGGTCATCTAGAGGGAAAATCAGACAATAAAGTAAGTGATGGCAATCCATTCCTCCATGGTGACGGATGCAGCCATGAGGGGACCAACACAGAAAACTGTGGATGCTTTATCAGTTTAAGGGGCTATGGAAAGGCTTTTCCCAAATCGTATTTAAACTGAGACCTGAATGATGGGTAAGAGTTAGCCTGCTCATGGGAAGGGAAAGAGAGAGAAATTGGAAAATAATACCCTGAGCCCGTATAAAAGCCTAGACTCAGCATGGCACCTCCATGAGCTGGCTTGGAGCAAGGGATGCCCTGGGTGGGCCGAAATGCCTGTTGGGAGAACCTGGTGAGCCTGAGTCAGTTAGTGCAGGCCCTGGGAGCGGTGAGGAGCCACCTAAGGGCTGTTCGTCAGGACGGCCTGTTTATCACTTTTGTGTTTTTACTTTAAAAAATAGTGCTGTTTGCTGCAGGGCTCTGGTGATGAAAAACCAGGGAGAAAAGGCTTTAGGGAATGAAAGGCACAGGTCACTCTGAGAGCTGTGGGCCACTAATGCTCTGATTGCTCAGAGAGGTCACGTGCATGGCAAATGGTAAATGGAGTTCGCAAACCTTTCAAGGTAACAAGGGTCAGACATCTAAGAAACTCACAGCACTTGTCCAAGGACTCTTGCCTGAGGATTTAGAAAGGTGGCCCAGCGAAGGCCCAGGGGCTCCCCACTGAAGCATCTCCGCTCCAGTCTCAGACTCCAGCAGGGGCTTAGGAAGATTTCCAAGGGCCTCCCACTTTACTCAGAGAACAAAATATGAGACAAATCATAAATGACCACAGACTGCCGGCAGGCTCCCACCTGTCAATGCCCAGTAGTTTGTGGGCTAGGAAGAATCTGAGCTTCAATAAAGCAGAAATGGACAGTCTTCTGATCTCATGGCTTAATTTATTGAACAGGAAATAAGCCTTGGGAGGGAAACGGACCTGTTCCTAATGATTTAACCATTAATACAGCCCTGCTATAAATGACAAGCCACCACAGAAGAAAAGGTGGCTTGTCAGAGGGTGAAAGAGTGGACCCCATTAGACAAAACAGGTCAGGCAGAGAGAAAGTTGTCCTGTCTCCTGACTAGTTATGTTGATCAGAGATGACAGGCCTTGTTGTTTTTTAACTGTTCAAAAAGGGAGAGAGATTATAGAAGCAGTTTCTTTCTGGTTGCTGTCCTTTTTAGAAGATGGCTGTTTCAAAGAGGATCCGGAAAACAAAGGAGCTGATAGTATTTATCACAGTTCTGAGTTTTGTGCTTAAAAATGTATGTGTGTGTGTGTGTGTGTGTGTGTGTGTGTGTGTGTGTGTGTGTGTGTTTTCAGAAACAAATTTTTACAGAAGAAAAATTCTGTGTTTCTTCTAAGGAGTCTTCTCTGTTTGATCACTGCCTTTCATCTTGGATTAATGAGACAGTAACTCCTAAGGAGGATCACGCTTCCATCGGTCTGATTTCTGCTGTTACTCTCTGCTTTCTTCCTGGTTTTGTCTTCACCCTCCCAAATCGAAAGAGAATAGGAACACGATCACAATATGAGAACGAACCGAGGAGAGGGAGCAGTACACAAGCTGATTTATCCCTTCAGCCTTGACTTTTTAGCTTACGTCTGAATTTGCCCTCCCTAAGTTTCTGCTTTGTCCTCCCTCCATTTGGAGCGCCTCCTGCCCAATGACTCAGGGAAGTGAAGAGAGACCTTTCCCTAGTGCTCAGAGTTTGGGCTTTGCTTGTATGTTGTCTGGTTTATGAAAGCGTCTGCTATTAAAAACATCAGGGAAACTGGCTTCACATTTGGAAGTAATCTTTCTAATCTCCCCAAAGATAAACAACATTTGGTGTTTTAAATAAATATAAGAAATTGTGAATGATGGGGATCAGTAGGGTTGAAAGAAAAGCAAACACTGAGATGTTAAGGCTATGTGATGCTGGGCAAAACCTCACTTCTCCAGACCTCAGTTCTGTCAAATGTGAAAAAAAAGAAAAGAGGGGTAGGGGTTAGGTTGCTGGGATAGGCATCCTCCCAGGTGACCCCCAGTGAGTCTTGCCACCTGGTATTCATATACCCTTGTCCAACACTGAGTAGGGCTGACTTGTGTAATCACTAGCATATTACAGAAATGACAGGGTGTGATTTCCAAGACTGGGTCTTAAAAATCACTGCACCTTCCACCTTGCTCTCTTTTGGATCACTGGGTCTGAGGGAAGCCAGCTGCCATGTTGTGAGGGCACTCAAGCAGCCCAGTGGTACCAAGACCTCCTGATAACTGTCCTCATCAATCAGCCAGTGGTGAGAGTACACCATCTTAAACGAGGATCTTCTAATTTTAGTCAAGGGTTTAGATGACTACAGTCTCAGGCAATATCTTGACTGCGACATCATCAGGGATGCCAGAACCACACAGCTCAGCCACTTGTGAACTCCTGACCCACAGAAACTCTGAGATAGTATTATTGCTTTAAGCTGCTGGGTTTGGGGTAATTTGTTATACAGCTGCTGCTGCTGCTAAGTTGCTTCAGTCATGTCCGACTCTGTGCGACCCCATAGATGGCAGCCCACCAGGCTCCTCTGTCCCTGGGATTCTCCAGGCAAGAATACTGGAGTGGGTTGCCATTTCCTTCTCCAATGCATGCATGCATGCTAAGTCTCTTCAGTTGTGTCCGACTCTTTGCGACCCTATGGACAGCAGCCCACTAGGCTCCTCCGTCCACAGGATTCTCTAGGCAAGAATACTGGAGTGGGTTGCCATTTCCTTCTCCATGTTCTACAGCAATATATAACTAATAGAGTTGCCTTGGGCCAAGTCCAGCTCTTATATTTTATATGTCAGTGAGTAGGGGTTATTAATGGGAGTCTCAAAGTTGGCATTTTGTTTATCTCAAAAACCAGATCCTAGCTGCAGGATAAGACTATATTGCTTTGGGCATTTCTAAAAAGGTGAGGAGCCAGTCTCTAGAGACTTGCCATCCTAAGAACTCAAGGATTTCCCTTTGTGGAAGCAGGCCAACACAGCCGGCTGGCCTTGAACCAAAGCTTACAGTGCCATAGTTCAGCAAGCAGCAATTAGTCCTTAGCATATCATACAAAAAACATATCCCACTTATATTGTGTTTACATCTAGACACTCAACTTGTTAAAGCAAACTTCAGTGGAATGGGGACTTACTTGGGCTCTGCTCTTAATGAGTCATTCCAAAGGGCACAACTGGAGGAAACAGCACCCCTAGCAGTTTTTAGTCTGAAATGAATTGGGAGAGGGGTTCAAAGTTGCTGAGTTAATGGTTAAACTCAACTGACTCTCCAGGGCGTGGCACATATCTGGAAAGCAGGCCCTTTGCATCGGCCTGGACCTTGGTTAGACTGAGAGACGTTGATGGCACCCTCACCTGTGAGGATATGACTCTGTGTATCTTGGAATAGACACCCAGCACTAATAAGGCATATAGCACACTCACTGGTGGGAGCCACCGTATCTTCAGCCCCTTCTAAACCCAACATGGCTATTGTTCTGAACTCATGTGGTAGTCTGGATACTTCAGTGTCTCTTCGCCATGTCCTATCCCAAACAGAGGTGTGGCTCACCACGGATCACCCTCTGAATAAATGGATATAGATGCTGCATGGCTTTCAAAAAATGTGTGGCTGTTTTCCACATTTAAGAGACTTTCATTGCAACCATCTTCACATTGAACGAAAGAAATGGTTTTCCAAACAAGAAATATTTCAGTTTGGTTTGTCCCTGGAGAATCTGAGAAACATTCTCTAACCCAGTCCTTCTGACGCAAGTTGCACATTGGACTCACCTGGGGGTCTTGTGAAGCATACCCCTCCCTTATTGTTTGGGGAGGGGCTTAGGCAAGTCCAGGTGACCCTAGTGTGAAGTCAGCACTGAGGATGGTCTAACTGTACCCAGAAACTTGCTGCTGCCTGACCCCAAAACTAAAGGAACTAGAATAAAAATAAGTCAGTTGTTCAGAAACTGGCTTCAGTTCTTATGTCATAATATTTGAGAAAAGCTATACAACTGCCCATCAATCAGCCAGGTAGCTGGTATCCTGGGCCTGTTTTGTATTGGACTTGAAAGATGTTCAAATTTAGAACATCTTCTGTGTTTTATTCCCACTGCCTGGACATCCATAACAGTATGCTTGAATGAAGACGATCATACCTGGCTTTTTGGTCTCTGCATATACTTGAAATTTGGCAAAGCCTTCCTTAGAAATATTTCTATAGAGATTGGAAAAGTGACTCCTCTTATTTCTTGCCAATACCGCATCCAGAGATCTCTATATTATTTGTTACAACTGCATGCGAGTCTAAAATTATCTCAAAATTAAAAGTTTAAATTGAAAATCAGATAATGGGCTTTATTTGTTCCCCGGACCCTGGTTTGCCAACCCTTGGACTATAGCAAGGTTAGAACTTAACAGTTACAGTAATGAATATTGTATCAGTGAGATTAAGTGACTGGTAGGTAAGTTGATGCCACTGGCAGAATTTTTCATGCATTATATTATGATTATCTCTCGTACTTTACACAGTGCATGCTGTGCCACCTTGGGCAAGTTATGTAGCTTCTCTGTGCCTCAGTTTTCTCACCTGTAAAATGCAACTCTTATGTATAGTAACTCATTTAAGAATTACAAGGTAGAGTACTTGGGACAGTGCCTGACCCTTGGAAGCACTATTGTAAGGACTAATGACTGTTGTTCATCAACGCATCATGTTATCTGAATTTCAGCAAGGAAATGTGGCCAAGTTGCTTTCTATACCTTTGGATACTAGCTATAAAACTGTGGACCAGATAATGGACTAGTTAGGGGATTTGGAATGTCCAGACCTAAACAATCTAGATTGAGGGCTCTAGGTCAGTGGATCTCCAAGTGTGGCAGCAGCCCATGGGAACGTGTTAGAAATACAGATTCTCGGGCCCACCCCAGACCTAGAGAATCAGAAAGTCTGGAGGTGGGGCCCAGCATTCCAAGTTTCAGGAAGCCCTCCAGATGGTGCTGCTGTTTGAGAAAGTTAGAACTGCTGCTCTAGCCCAGTCTGAAGAGTTTGTTGTCATAGCCCACAGGATGCTGTCCTTGGTGCTGCCTTGTCCCCACTCTCTTCAAGATCTCAGTTAAATATAGGGACGAGCTTGCTTCTCAGATTGGCAGATCAGACACACAACGTCAGCCTGGAGAAACAACTACACTAGTGGATGCTGGAATGTGGACCTGAAATGGTCTCAGTCGGTTGGAGGTGCCAGCCAAAATTCACAGTTGTTTTGATTTTTAATAGAGTTTTATTTTTACCTAACACAAATTTCTAACTCGAGTTTCTTGGCATTTGAACTCCTACATGTTCAGTGAGGTTGTCCACAGTGATGTGGGTATCCAGGCACTATATTTCTAGTTAGCACCGTGGCCAAGATTGCACGATTGCAGCAGGTTGCCCCTGAGTACAGGACTGAAGCCTTGCCCATCACCTCTTGGCATTCTATGATTTCTTCACCTAGTGAGGAAGGGTACCACCCAGGAGAAAACAGAGTCTGCAGTTAGTTATGAAGGAGTTGCAGTGAGATGGTGAGGTGGTTCAGGGATCATTCTGATGCAGCTTCATATGCCATCTGTTTTGGTCTCTGGGCATTATGAGCTGTTTTGTCTTATCCAGGCCATGTGCTCTTCCCGTGCACTGGGATTCCCTGCCAGCCAGGGGCTCTAAGACCAGCTCAGTTGGTGGTGTAGCCTAGTCCTGGCAATGGAAGCAGGTCTATAATTGGCCCTTAATTGGATTGGATTTGGCTCAGAATGACTCCCAGGCTGTCTGTCCCCTGACAGATAACCAGCAGTGAATGTTGTATATAATCCTGTAAGGAATCTGGGATGCCATTTCTTGGCTGTTTCTGACAATGGAGAGCTTTCCAGAAGAGTTGACCTTCAGGATGATGATCTGGGAGTATCTTAAAGAGAAGTTTTCCCCAGGTCCATTTATTTGCCACCTGGTCTTTCTTAAATTAAGACATCCCAACCTGATTTTCAAATTCCAGAATCAAATACATGTGTGTGCACTGTGTGTATATATATACATGGAAATGATATAGTATTTTTTTAATTAGGCAGCAAGAAAACAGTAAACAGAAATGGAAATTGAGATAGTACTTTTCCTTTGAAATATAGATATAAGTGGGTAACTTAATCCTAGCTTTCTTTCTCTGTGAGAAAAGTCCCTCTGGGTATAGGCAGGGCCATCATCTGCCCTGTTCTGGCCCATTGCACGGGTTGTAACTAACCCCACCCACCCCCGGCACCTGCTGCACCCTGAATGGTGATCCTACCTTTTTTATATATTTGAAATGAAAAGTACTATCTCACCTCATGCAATGGACCAGATCAGGACAGATGATGGTTCTGCCTATACCCAGAGCTTTTCTCAATGACAGAGAAAGAGAGCTAGGATTAAGTTACCCACTTATATCTATTGATACAGATGGACTTAACTACACTTAATCAAAAATTAGTCTTAAAACAAACTCTCTTGATGATACATCCCACAGTCTTCTACCCTGAGTGAAGCTGGAAGTCACATAAGAGTGAACTGCAAGTTCAACTCCTGCCCTGCCTGTCTCATGGAACTGTTGTGAGCCTCAGAAGAGAATAAACACAGAAGTAGGCTGGACTTTTTAAAATCAAGTGCAAGAACTTGTTAATACTATCACTGCAAGTAGCTTCCAGTTAAAAGACGGGATTTAAAACTTGCCATAAAACTCCAAATGAGCCTTTATTTCCTCATTGCCTGGTTCTTGACACCTCCTAAAGTAGCCATTTCATAGAGTCTCCAAACTGCCATGTTATGTGGCAGTTGTATTTAATACTGACTGCCCACCTGTTTCCCTCTTGTTGCAAAGCAGAAATGATTCAGTTGTCAAATTTAGTATCATCAGAAAGAGGGAGAAAACGCCCCTGGAGAATACTAAGAGGAGGAGACTGGATGTGAATGGGGCATAAGCCAGGAGAGGATGTCCTAGAGAAGACACAGGGCCGCTTCTGGATGTTTAGATCAACATGGATCTTGTTTTAGTTTCCGGACCAGACTTCAATAGTATACAGTCTGTGTACAAAAGATTACTAAAAAGATGAGATGCCTCTGTTTTTGGCCATTAAGCCCATTCAAAATGCTCAGTAAAATGGTGTCTGAAATCCATTGTTTCTCTTTCCCTTGATAGTAAGAGAATGGCAGCTTGACTGTAAATATTTCTTAAACTGATTTTCTTCAGAGAAAGATTGGAAATGCAAACTGGACATATTTGGTAGTTAAAAGTGGCCGAGGAGGGTGTGGAAATCCCTTGAAGTCTCCAAAAATCAAATGAAAGTGATCAAGTGAAATGTGTGTAATTTTACTGGTTTTGGAAACAGCAGCTGCTGCAGGTTTTGAAAAATGGGACTGCAGTGCCTCCTTCTGGAGAAAGATGGTACTTGCAAATTAGAGATCATCTCAGGAGGTCACTGAGACACAAGTCCTCCCAGGGGCTTACAAGGGCCTCGGTGAGCTCAGATTAGTCACAAACAATTGCTGGGGTTTCTTTTTCAGTGAGCTTTTTCATATTCCCTGGTAAAATACGCAGAAAAAAACAACCAACTGACACTTGGCCTTGGAAGAAAGGGAGGGGGAGCAAAGGGCATGGGCAATTTGTGGGGACTAAAAAGGGAATGACGCTTTCTGGATCCTGATTTGTGCCGGGTGCCCCATCTGAGTCAACTCACTCTCTTTATATTTGCCTCTCATGATCGAGATAATCATTCCTATTTATAAACATGGCTCGGAATGGTCAGGAACTTGCCCAAGGTCACAGACTTACTACGTGACACAGCGGGAAGTAAAGCGCAAATGTGTCCCACTCTATCTAGCACGTCCAGTGCTCAATGTCTTAAGTTCCTTCTCATGGTAGCATATTATCATAATAATAGCTGCTACTGTGTACACACTATGTATGTAACTTGCTGTCTCTCAGCCTCGACACTCCTGAAGTTTCTTGTGGGGGATGTTTGGTGGCATCCCTGGTCCCTACCCACTAGATGGCAATGGTACCCACCCTGTATTGTGACATCCAAAAAAGTCTCCAAACATTGCTCAGTGACCTTTAGGGTGGTGAGAAAACTTGCCCCCATGAGATAGGTATTACTCTCATTTTTCAGAAAAAGAAACCGTGATGAGCCAAATCACAGACCAAGAGAACAGCAAAGCCAGGGCGTGAACCTGTGCCTGCAGCACCTCTAAAGCATCTGCTCTTCAACTTTCTGTCAATAGAATATCTGTTTTCTAACATCCTGTCTGGAATCTCTGTCACTTGTATTCAAAGGCCAGGACTTGTTTCTTTCTTCCTGTTGCAGCCAGTATGTGCTAAAGTCCACTTTTACATTGTGCCCAACTAGACTGGGAGTCCCTCAGGGGACATTGTCTTGTATCACCTACCATTAGTGTCATAATGCCTGGCATATAGTAGATGCCCAGATGTTCACTTACTAAAGGAGTGAATTCATTCTAGTCCTTTAATCCTTCCCTCCCTTCAAATCCAGCTCATGGTATTAACTTGCTTTATGAAGAACGAGGTTAATTTGGCTAAAGTAAATTCCAGGTAGCCCATATACACATGATTCAGAAATGAAAATCAACTTCAATCTACTCTGAATAAATGGATGTTTGAACATGCAGAACTGAATAACTCTGGTAAGGTTTCAGGATCTGTTGCCTCCGGAACGAAAGGGCAGCCATGATACCTATCATTTGTATCTAAAATCAGGGGTCAGGCAAAAGCAAGGCAGAAAAATGTATATTATGTGTTCAGGATTCAGTTGTGCCTCTGACACTTCAGGGCAGGTCTTCTGGGGTGGAAAGAAGTGCCACTGTCCTTTCTAGAGGCTTCCAGTGACTTCTGGGTGATAAGACAGGCTTGCTTTCTGCTGTTTTCCCAGCAGTCAAGATGAAATTGTTCTGAGCTGCCTTTGTGCCACCTGCCTGGTCAAAAGCAACTCCAATCTGTCTGCAGCTTAATAGAAATGTCCCTCAGTGAGAAGCCAGTTGACTGCCCTGCCTGGGATTAAAGCAGCCACCACCTTGCCCTACACATAAAGCCCTGAACTGGAGGGTGTGGACTGATCAGTCCCCGGGCAGGGAGAGGTGGCGCCAAGTACAAGTTAAATGTGCGGATCTCGTCGTGACTCCTTCTCCTTCTCAAATGCCACGATGTGTCGGGGGAGTTAAAGCGAGCAGCGTTGTCACGATGCAGCCAAGCCTGATGAGACAGCCCGGAATTCACTTCCCCAGTTTTCTGTGTGGGCTGCACACAGCGTGAGAAGGAATGAGAGAGAAAAGGCCTCATGGGTAGGAGACTGCCTCTTGATGACACATAGATGCCTGCCAAGCCCTCGCTCAGCCCAGGAGCAAAGGCGGGCTCTGCAGAGGCCTGGCCTTCCTCGGACAGGCCACAGCTTTGTCAGCATCAGGCCAGGGCCAAGGCCTCCCAGGCACAGCCCCCATTGCCCCTCTCCATCCTCCTCCCCTCCTTCCTTCCATTTCTTTCACCTCCTTGGCCTTTTTCTCATGCTTGCTCTGATATTTACAGACAGTAAGGAACCCTTCCTGTTTTCCATGACCCTTAAAGAGAGCAAATGATTCATGCTTCCAGGCAATATTCTGCCCATTCACCTGACCCCAGCTAGACTCCCTGATCCATATTTGAATCCCCAAAGCTGGTATCCTCAGCGCGTGGTGCAGGCTTTATGCTCAATAAATGCTTGTTGACTGACTGAATTCATGCATGAATGGATGGATAAACAAGCAAACAAATAAGTGAATAAATAAACCAACATGTCAAAGTTGTGATGTCACCTCTTTGTGTAGATGACAGTGTTTGCATCCTTTTTAAGCCTTTGCTGGTTTTTCCTGCAACCTATCACAGTGAAATATTGGCAAAACCCAGAAGACTATAGCTAAAAGAACATTTTTAAAGAATGCAGTGGGTGCTAGTGATTAAAAGAACTGGCTATGGAGTGTGATATCTGACCTCTGTGACTTACAAGCTGTATGACTTTGGTCAAGTTACACAAACTATCACAGCCTTCTTCCCCCGACATAAATGAAACGGGCATCACAGCATATAGTCTGTATAGTCAGCACAAGGAGTAAATGAAATAATGTATGTGAAGTACATACATCAGGCATTTCACGAGTATATAATAAATGTAATGATGACAATAAAAATGATGACATGGATATTAGTGCTGATCCATTATCACGGATGTTAATGCTTAATGCCTAACATTCATATTTTAAAAGACTTGATGAGCTGCTGAGATAACCTACTGCTTTCTGATACATCTGAGAGGAAAAAGTAACCTACCAAAAATGGTCATGTTTAAGGCCAAATACTGTAATTCAGGAATATGCCATTTATACCATAAATATACTTAGTTTATCAATTAACAAAAGAATCATATTTAAGAGTGCTTGATTCCTAAGTCTCTGATTAATGTGAATTGATTATAAATATTGGACCATTAATTACTATTCTCTTTTTATTAATGTTTTCATTTCTGTAAAATGCATTGCATTGATTGCTTGGAAAAGAATGTTTGCAAGATGGTCCTAACGTCAGTCTTCGAAGTAGATCAATCAGGGTTACTTACACTCAGCGCAACTAACGTTTAACATTGGATAATTCTTTGTTGGGGAGCGGGACTGTCCTGAGCATTGTGGGACATTGACCAACATCTCTGGCATGTCCCCACTAGATGACAGTGGCAGCCCATACCTCTCTGAAGCTGTGACCAATCAGACGATTTCTAGACGCTTCCCTCTATCCTCAGAACCACTGGAGGTAGAGTAATGAGTTCCACTGCACTGGGAGTAGGGCAAGTGCCAGTGGTAACTGTCCTTTAGCCCAAGGAAATCTACGTGCCAGATTACAAGGGTCTACAAAATTGGGTCCTGAGTCACCTCTGCCTTCTAGCGAGCTGGCCAGAGCAGATATGCCCTTCTCGGGGCTCAGATCTGCTTTCACCAGTTCCAAATCCCTCCTGAGAATCCACACATTAGGCCTCCCAGATCTCTGTTTTAATAGAAACCATCCAGGTAGCTTCTGTGTGTTTGCTGTAGAGAGCCTCTTAAAGCAACTGTCACCATCAGCTCAAAGACTCCTCACGTTCACCTTCAAGAGTACTTTACACCCACACAGGCTGTAACCCGGGCCTAGAACAAAAGCTTCACCAGGCAGCTTAACAAATGAATAAAACCTTGCAGTTTGGAACCATTGCAAACTCATCTTTATCCTAAGCAATTGGGGAACAGGGAAAAAAAAAAAAAGAGCATCACAAATCAAAGGAAATGTGGCTCCACTAGAGAGTGAAAAATCTCAGCATAAAACCATTTCCTTCGAACAAAGTGAATAGAGCATCTATAATTGGGTCAAAGCAGGGAACATTTCAAAATTGAGGACAAAAAATTTCCAGCAAACCACAGAGAAGACATTTGGAGAAGTTGTTAGGTTTGTTTTTGTTTTTAAGTTTCGTTCTATGTAAAACAATAAATCAGTCCTCTGTCTTCTGGCAGAGGGAAAAGGTTATGAAACCATGATTAAGTCAGACTATGAAAAATAAATCATCTTAATTCCAAAAGCTACAAGCAGCATAAAACGTTTTTATGATAGAGAAAGACAGATACTATACAATCTCACTTATATGTAGAACGTAAAACATGCACTCTCATAGAAAAAGAGGTCAGACATGTTGTTGCCAGAGGCAAAAGGTGGGAGGAATAATTAGAAGAAGGTGGCCAAAGGTACAAATTATCAGCTATAAGATAAATATTGGGCTGGCCAAAATTTTCATTCAGATTTTTCTGTAACATCCTATGATAAAACCCAGACAACCCAATAAATGCTAGAGATATAACGGACAACATGATGACAATAATTAACAGTTGTTAGAGTAAATTGTGAGGTCTCATCACAAGGAAAAAAAATGTTTTTTTCTTGTCTTCTTTCTTTTCATTATATCTGTATGAGATAATGTGAGCCGAACCTATTCCTATAGTCAGTTCGCAATATATGTAAATCAAACCATCAAGCTGTATGCCTTAAACTTGGCCAGTGATGTATGTCAATTTTTTCTCAGTAAAACTGGAAAAACATTCTTATGAGAAAATGTGAAGTGGAAAAAGATTCAAAACCATACATGTGCTATGAATGATGCTATTTGAGAGAAAAAAATGAAGGAAAACTAGTTCCCATTTGTGTATAATTACCCCATCCCAGTTGCTGTGCCTGGATATGCTTTTTAAAATACATCTTCCTAAAATCTTTCACCTCTCCCTAATCCTAAACCCTATGAGAAAGATGCCATTTTCTGCTTTTTATGAAACCAGGAAATAGAGACACAGAGCTCAAAGTTGCAAAGGTAGAAGGTAGTTACCACAAATCCCATATTGTTAGCAGGTTTAGTTATAGTGTATCTCCTATGTAAACCCAGGGGGAAAACTGAAAGGGAAGATATCAACGTGAGTACTATGCTGAATGATAATTTTATAGGTTAGTACTTTTTATTTCCAAGCTTCTATTATGTTGTGACAGTGTTTATACAAATAGGTATTTTAAACATATTACATTTTATCATTTGAAATGGCTGATATTTCCATTCAGACATCAGTTGAATCATCTGCCATTTATGTAGATATGGGGTAAGCTTACTCTAAGATGATAAAAGGCATGGTTCCCAAATATGGAGCTGCTGGTATTGATTTGACTGGCTGGTCATTAATTTGAGATCTTTGTTCTTTTTTTAATATAGACATTTACAGCTATTAAATGTAATAGCTCTGATGCAAAGAGCTGACTCATTTGAAAAGACCCTGATGTTGGGAAAGATTGAAGGCAAGAGGAGAAGGGGACGATAGAGGATGAGATGGTTAGATGGCATCACCGACTCAATGGACATGAGTTTGGGTATACTCCAGGAGTTGGTGATGGACAGGGAGGCCTGGCGTGCTGCAGTCCATGGGGTCACAAATAGACACGACTGAGCGACTGAACTGATTTGAACAGCTATTAGTTTCCTCTAAACACTGCTTTTGCTGCATGCCACAGTTTGGTGTCTGTTATTTTCATTTTCAATTGTCTCAAAGTGTTTTCTAATTTCTCTTGTGATTTCTTCTTGACTCACTGGTCATTTAAGAGTGTGTTGTTTAAATTGTACACCTTGTGAATGTCCCAAATTTCCTTCTGTTATTGACTTCTAATTTCATTCCATTGTAGTCTGAGAACATATTTGCCATGATCTCAGTCCTTTCAAATTTATTAAGCGTTGTTTTACGGCCTAACATGAAACAAGTCTTGGACATTATGCCATATGTGTGCCTAAAAAGAATATGTACTCTCATGTTGTTGAGGGGAGTGTTCCACTAGTTAGCTTACAGTGTTACTCACATTTTCTGTTTCTGCTATAGACTGAATATCTCTGTCCTCTTGCCCCAAATTCATATTTTGAAGCGTAATCCACTGTATGATATTAGGAGGTGGGGACTTTGGGAGGTGAAAAAGTCATGAGGGTGGAGCCCTCATGAATGGAATTAGTGCCCTTATGAAAGAAACGGCAGAAAGCTTCCTTGCCCCTTCAGCTGTGTGAGAACGCAGGGAGATGGCCATCTATGAAACAGGAGGCAAGTTCTCACCAGATACCAAATCTGCTAGTGCCTTGATCTTGGACTTCCCACTCTCTAGAACTGTGAGAAATGAATTTCTGTTGTTATTTTCATTTTCAATTGTCTCAAAATGTTTTCTAATTTCTCTTGTGATTTCTTCTTTGACTCACTGTTTTTAAAGCACCCAGTCTATGGTCTTCTTATATACCAGCCCAAACAAACTGAGACAATTTCCTTGTTGATCTTCTGTCTAGTTGTTCTATCCATTGTTGAAAGTGGAGTACTGAAGTTCCCTGCTGTTATTGTTCAGTTGTCTATTTCTCCCTTCAATTCTGTTAGTTTTTGTTTCACATATTTTGTGGGTCTATTGTTAGGTACTAAACACACTTCATCAAGTGTCTGAATACATCAATTTGCCCTTCTGCCAACACTCTCAGAATGAGCCTTTGAATCTGCAAGAATAACTGTGATATGTAATGCTTAACATTTAGGAGTAATGAACACCTTATGTTCTCCTCGAGCAGAGATGGCATCTTTCTGGATGACTGGTTGGTGAATATGTCTTATCTGGACATAGATGTTCTTTGAAAAATAAATCCAAAGAACTCTTGAAAATTAAGTGATTTTCTTCTGGATTTACATATTTTTCTCCCCCTTTGAGGAAAATGAGCCAGTCTTGACATTTTTCCTAATTGTTTTCAGTTTCCCAGAGGAATAAAATTATAATCAATAAAGTCAAATTTCTGAGACCTTTACTGATTGTGGCCAACGATGTTACCTTCAGTCCTTGACAGAAAAGCTAGTCTTGCTTTTAAGTAGTAATCTCCCAGAGAGTGCACAGACCTGGAAAGTCTGTAAGAACACATTTCTACAGACTTGCTGTGGTCAGGGCACCAGTAATGAGGCATGTGTGCTCAAGATGTATCCAGTGTGCCCTGACCTTTGAAAAGCTATATCCTAGCATGATAAGAAGATTAAAAAATAAATAAAATGAATAGTTTGATAAGGATTGTGACAGCATAAACAGGTGATGCCAGAGTTGCCACAAAGGGCTTGATGGAGAAGGCATGCCTTCCCAACAGGACATAATAATGGCTCTTTTCAAAACTACAAACTGTAGAATCAAGGCTGGTTGGTTAATGTTGGGTACAGGATAGAGACTAACTTGACACCAGGGGGCTGCGTGTGGGTGTGCAGGAGTTACAGATCATTCCAATTCACTCTCACTTACTGCCCTACAGCAATGTTTCTTAAAGTATGGTCCAATGCCCGCTGGGTGACTTTAAAAGACTCTGATTCCCAAATGCAAGTGCTTCAGTTCAGGCCAACTTCCCTGGTGGCTGAGATGGTAGTCTGCCTGCAGTGTGGGAGACCAGGGTTCAATCCCTGGGTCAGGAAGATGCCCTGGAGAAGGGAAAGGCAACCCACTCCAATATTCTTGCCTAGAGAATCCCCTGGATGGAGGTCGCAAAGAGTTGGATACGACTGAGTGACTTCACTTTCTTTCCTTCTTTCCCTCAGTTCTTACAGGAAAATGGAGATTCATTCCATAGACTTTCAGTTATTTGCATGGCCAAAACCCTGCTTTTGTCTGCTGTCATCAGATCTGGCTGTCTCACACCACGTGGCCGTGCTGCAATGTCCAACACAGAGAGGAGGAGTTCCTGCCACTTCAGAAGGACAATTTCCTTCTAGTGCTTCACGGCTCCCAGGGCTTTCAATTGCTGCTCTCTTTGTGTTCATTAACATAATTGTAGAACTCTTCTTAGGGTTTATCTTTGTTAATCACTCTTCTCCTAATTGCTCCATTGCCACTACTTTGATACTTATTTTGTTCCTCTCTAATTCTTTGTTATCACTGATTTCTTTAATTGCTGGAAAAAGAGAAGAGATGATGTGGGTGGGCTGTAAGATCTTGTTTCGCTCTGCCCTGAAAGTCTAAGAAGTATTGCCCTAGAAGAGCTCTTTGGTCTCAGCAGGCTGGTCCACTAATGATGCTCTGGACAACCCCTACACTCAGAAATTATCTCTGAGCCCCTGTTTAAATCATTCCATTCCTACCACCTCCTTGCAGTTGTCCCTGATGCCAAATCATTGTGAGTCTCTCCCTCTCGTGAGTCATAACCTTGCTTTATTCTACTGACTACTAGTCATAGCGGGTCATAAAGCCACAGGATATCTTGAATCACTGAGAGGCTATCTAAGTCTTGAATTGTTACCTATCTTTTGAAGTATTTTGTATTTATGTTTCCATTAAGATAAAAGTATCCTGAGAGCACTGACCAAGTTTGATGTCTATTGATCTTGTAGAGCAGAATGAAGTGCCCACAGTACAGAAGCTAGTTACAGAGGTTCTTTACTGGGCTCCTGTGGTCTGACCTGAGGGTTGGGAGGGAGCAGAAGTGGACACAGAGTGTATTGGGCAACGGCCCTAAGCAGTCCTCCAGGTTCCCAGACCCCTATTCGTGAAGTCTGAGGTGGCCTCTGCTTCAGCTACAGGCAGACAGGCTGACAGTGGCTTTTGACAGTGGACGTGGGGTTGGAGATTCCTGATCATGCAACAAACAAGTAGGTATGTGAGCATGAGAGGGCCCTTGGTTTTCAGGCATTGCTGCTGCTCCTTTCTCTTCATCTAACCCCTAGGCTTCCTTAAATCACCCTCTGGCCACCTTGAATAGCAGCCAGGAGACTCCTGAAAGGTACGGGAATGAATACCTGCCTTCCCCTGCCCCAGCGTGGGTTAGGACCCCATCGGGATTCTCCTGTCTTTCTTGGTCTTGAGTCAGTATGGGCTGTCCCTTGTTGCCTGGTTCTGGTTTCTGAGGAAGTTTAGGCCCTAAGTCCTTTGCCATAAGCTGTGATTACTGATCTCTAAATGGCTAGTCACTGGCCTTTATGATTCTTATCCAAAGTGTTTTTTATTGATATTCATCAATAATTCTAGCCATGACACAGGACATGGGAAGAGTTTGAAATCTCACTTAAAAGAAGTGCTGATCTTAGCTAGCAGGAGGTGCTCCTCTGTCTTATGTCTAGAGTATTATAACTGTTATACCCTAGACTTTGAGTCTTGTGGTTTTCATAGCTTGGGTGTTGTTATTTTAGTCACTCAGTCATGTCCAACTCCTTACAACCCCATGGACTATACCACACCAGGCTCCTCTGTCCATGGGATTTCCCAGGCAAGAATACTAGTGTGGGTTGCCATTTCCTTCTCTAGGGGATCTTCCTGACCCAAGGAACAAACCCTTATCTCCTGCAGCGGTAGGCAGATTCTTTACCACTGAGCCACCTGGGAAGCCCTCATAGTTTGGTACTGTGGACTTACTCAGTTTTCAGACAATGACCTGTTCGATTAAATCACTGAACAAGGTGGGAGGGGATTCAGGATTGGGAACACGTGTACACTCGTGGCAGATTCATGTTGATGTATGGCAAAACCAATACAATATTCTAAAGTAACTAGCCTCCAATTAAAATAAATAAATTTAAATTTTAAAAAAATCACTGAACAATAATACACAGGGAAGGTAGGTGATGAAGGGGTGGCCCAAAAAGGAGGAAATCAAATCCAACCAGTGAGGAGCTAGATGATGGCTAGTCCAGGGTATTTACTGCTTATGATTCAAGCTAATCAATCAATGTTAAGAAATCCTCTCCCTCCATGACCATAAACCATGACCATGGAACTCTCAAAATCTGACAGATTTGCAGAAGAATTGATGCATCAAAATCAAAACAGCTTACTACCTCTCCTACAAAAATGAAGATCACTCCTAGGCTCAAAACAGTGACTGTCTTCATCAGGAATTCAGATCAACTACCTGGACAATTTAAGTTTTTATATTTCTGTAGAATAAGGACAAATGGGCTTCTCTGAGTGATTTTGCATTATTAGAATTTGTTCAGGAGGGAAGAATCATTAAAGTCTTCTCTGAGATAGTCAAATAACAAAAAATATATTCTGGCTATTGTGGTACCATTTTGATATTTTATTGAGTTGCTATTGTTCTCTGTTACCATAACCACAGATTCAAGTCTACAGAATCAATCTCACTGCTGAATAACACCGCAGGATCCTCTCTGAACTAATTTTGAAACACATTCCTTTGAATCTTCAAAACTAAATTCTTCTGCAACTGGAACTGGGGTTAAATTTAGGTCAACAAGAATTTCATAAAAGCAAAAAACCCTTTAAAGTTTGCATTAAAAATTCATGTGTCTAACTGAACAGCCTTAGTTGGGTGATGATAATAAATATTACCAAAAGTTCGTTTCACTTCTGGGGGCTTTCTCACAAGAAACTTCTGTTACCTCATCCCAGACATACTGGAATATTTCATCTGAGCTTGGCAACGCAAGCAGTACTGAGTAAAATGACACAGAGTCATCAGTTCATTTCATCCTGTCGTAATGGATACCGAGTGTGTATGGCTTCAGATCACTTCCTGCTATGTCACTTTCTCCTCATCCAGGTTCCTGGATTCACTCTATGGTCATAGAATCTATTGTGTTTTGTTCTCACTCCTTTATTCTTTCATATAACTATGCTGAAAACACTGGATACTGTTCTCTTCTTTCGACTTGAAACAGCTCCTCTATCTCCACTATAAACGAAGCTTATCAGCAGAAGTTACCCGTAAATGCCCTGGTAAGTCCGCAACAGTCTGATACACGTAGCACGGCCACTGTCCTGTGTGGGGCTGTCTCACTAAGAAGGTGACTAGGAAGGGGAAGGCAGGCCAGCATCCTCAGTGGCCGTCTGACTGCTCTGGGAATAAGACAGGCCTCAAAGCTTGGTTTACATACCAGAAAACCTTTGTGCCAGAAGCTCTGGTCTAACGTGAGAGTGCCAATACTTAGTAAACACTTCTGGAATTCCAGACTTCTTCTGTGGAAGGGTTTCATAAACCATTTTTATAGTGGTCTTTTTGAGACAAAGGAAATAGTTTTTCACTCACCTTTTTTCTTCCAACTACTGTTCAGCTTTAGGGACATACTTCAGTTCACTTTTAATGTTCTGGATCTCCGATAGGTTGACCGCAGGTCCTGGAAGTTTCTTAGCTCCTGGAATTGGCTTCTTCTCCTCGTCCGAAGTGGGAGGAGCACCCTAAAGAAAAAATAAAAAGAGAAAGATTTAGCTCACTGAAAAAGACATATGGTCTCTCTGGGTCATGGACATGAAGCCAAAAAAAGTTAAAGCAAAAATAACATCAGTGTAATTCTAGCAGACTGACTTTTTCTTGTGCTGTTGTGATACACTCAGAGTTTCAAGAAGATCTCATGCAATTTATGGAGGAGTAAAGCTGGAAGAAAAACACAAGTAATTTCCCCATGACTTAGAAAACACAAGAGTACTGTGTCTGATACAGTGTCTGATAATTCATAAAAATTAACACTAGTGCAAAGGATTTATGTTTCCAAGAGAAGCATCTTACAAAACCAAATTTAATCTGGTGGGAAAGAAACCACCTTGCTGGGAAAAACTGAAGGCAGAAAGAGAAGAGGGTGACAGAGGATGAGGTGGTTGGATGGCATCACCAATTCAATGTACATGAACTTGGGCAAACTCTGGGAGATGCTGAGGGGCAGGGAAGCCTGGTGTGCTGCAGTCCATGGGGTCGAGAAGAGTCAGACATGACTGAGCAACTGAACAACAAAGAATCCACCTGCCAATGCAGGAGACACAGTAGACTCAGGTTCAATCGCTGGGTCAGGAAGGTCCCCTGGAGTAGAAAATGGCAACCCACTCCAGTATTCTTGCCTGGAGAATCTCATGGATAGAGGAGCCTGGTGGGCTACCATCCATAGGGTCGCAAAGAGTCAGATACAACTGAGCCACTGAGCATGCAGGCACACACACACGCACACACACACACATACATCATAATATCATAAGATGCCTTAAAGGCAGAGTTTGTAGACTGTTAGTACACAGCCACCTCTAACAATGACTTGGTCCAGAAGTTTTCTGTTTTTTCGTTTGGGCCATATTGACTGCCAATTTGTTCCAATAATGTTTCTGGGATACAGAAACAAACTGAAACTGACATAAGCAAAACCTCTTTAAATCTGGATGGGAGAGGATGGAGTGGCAGAGGAGGGCTCTCCACTCCTACTTTGGAAAGCATTTTACGTTTTCTGTTTTTCTGTTGTGGCTTTAGAGCTGGAGCACATTCTATACTTGTTTTGGTGGCTCCACCAACTATTGGTAGGGGCTTCCCTGATAGCTCAGTTAGTAAAGAATCTGCCAGCAATGCAGGAGACCCCGGTTTGATTCCTGGATCGGGAAGATCTGCTGGAGAAGGGATAGGCTACCTACTCCAGGATTCTTGGGCTTCCCTTGTGGCTCAGCTGGTAAAGAATCAGCCTGCAATGTGGGAGACCTGGGTTCGATNTGCCAGCAATGCAGGAGACCCCGGTTTGATTCCTGGATCGGGAAGATCTGCTGGAGAAGGGATAGGCTACCTACTCCAGGATTCTTGGGCTTCCCTTGTGGCTCAGCTGGTAAAGAATCAGCCTGCAATGTGGGAGACCTGGGTTCGATCCCTGGGTTGGGAAATCCCCTGGAGAAGGGAAAGGCTACCCACTCCAGTATTCTGGCCTAGAGATTTTCATGGACTGTATAGTCCATGGGATCCCGAAGAGTTGGACACGACAGAGCGACTTTCACTTTCACCAGTTACTGGTACAGAAGCACACAGGCACACTTGTGGATAGCTATTTAGCTGATTAATCCTGAAAATGTCCCATAGTGACAAATCTGTGCCTCTATGTACATACACCAAACACACAGATTAACAGGGGCTGTAAAACAGTAAGATCCATTGCTGTTTGTGGCTCCTGGGACCCCAACTAAGTAGTGCAGATGGTTGCTGGTTAGCTCCTTCCTCCTATTTGCTAGTGGTGAGGTGCCTAGTCTCCGGGGCCGTGGACTGGAGATGTTAGAGGAACATTTGAGCTCTGTGGCAGCCACAAGAGCACGCCTCTCGGATCAGTTTCCTGCAGGGAGGATAATTGAATGACAGCCCCAGCTGCTTTGCCCTGAGACACGCCCATCACCACGCTGAGGTCACACTTCCCACGGCTGCTCGTGGCCAATGGCGGAGCGTCATAGGATCCGAAGGCGGGCTTGCTTCTGGGAGACCGGGGCCTCCTCTGGGGAGGACTTGAGAATTTTCCGGAGAACAGCACTGTTGTCTAGGTCACTTCAGCCCCACTCTCCGCCCCATGATCCTTCATCTGCATCACGGTCTCATGTTTCTCACGACCGTCTCATGTTTCCTGACAAGTGTTTTCCCAGTAAATACTTTGCCCATCGAATCTCCTCTTTGGGTCTGCTTCCTGGAGGCCCAGACTAACATAGGCTCTCTGTGAGACTGGCAGAGCTCCACCTGCTGGGCTAGCAACTGAGCGAACCGGTTCAGTTATGGGAAAAAGAATAAGAAAGCGCACGCTTGTCTCTGCCAGTCCTGTGACTTGTGCCAGCCAGTCCTGTAACTCGGGTAGTAAAGCCCATGCTGTGCTTTAGTCCCCATCGAGCTCCTACTTCTAGTTCTCGAATTGTCTGAAGGGAAAGGGAAGAAAGCTTCCCAGACTTCTGGTGCATGTACAGAAATGTTTTTAAATTGTTTATTTAAAGGGCTGAGTAGAAATATAAAATAGTGAGGTGCTTGTCTTCTCCTAGAGGCTAGTGGTTTTTCCTCTGGTCATTTTCTTAGATTCTGGCACAGTGCTAATGAAATAGCTAACATGTCACCCACACGAAATGATAGAGTCATGCAATGTCAACTCTACCTTTGTAAGTACCTGCAGAATGTTGTTTCCCTGAGTCATTGTACAGAGCCATAGGCTCAGCTTCTTTGCATCCTTTGTGCACATTCATCATTTATAAATGCAGATTTAGAAGCAGTAGGTAAAACTGTTAAAGCTCCACCTGGAGGACAAGGTATTCCAAAACCTTCTTTTCTTCATTAGGCTTTTAAAAAAGAAATTTTTAACAAGGCTGTAAGGTGTTCTTTTTAGCAAATATATGTGTAGTGGTGAGATGTAAAATGTTTCCTCACTTATAAACATTCCCATGGTTGTTAGGTGGATAGAGCTTAATACAGAAGCATAAAGGGGAAAAATATTTCTAATTCCTTCTGTTAAGTTCCTGGATGAGTCACAGTCACTTTCTAATTTCAAAATGTGCTATATTACCACAATTAACACCTAAAGCACATGTGTGCAGTTATGTGTCTGTGTGCAAAGATTTATTGTGTGAACATACACAGTTAAAGGATGAAAATATTGGACATTAGGCATTTTCCTGGAAATTTATTAAAACCTCAGTGCACTGTGATTTTTATTTATCAAGGTAAAACTTTTAGCTCTTGATTTGGTAGGGTCACAAATAATGGAAAGTTATAAGTGGATATATTTAAGAAGTAGGTTTTAAGACATTGACTCAGGAAGGGGTTAGTGGTGGTACATACTCTTAGTTGAATCTTCTCTCATCTTTTAAAAAATAATGTGAATCAGATTCCATTTTTTTCTATGAATTTTTTATCATAAGAATTATAATACATTAAGGCATGAACAGGCAGGGTCCAGATGGCGCCATTTGGCTAAGTATGCTCTCTTTTCTTTTGTAAGTAGATATTGGAATTGAGAAAGAACATTGAAGACATTCTTTGGTTTTAGATAAAACTTGAGAGACAGCTTATCAACCCCCATGCCAGTCCCAGTTTCAGGAATGGCTATTGTCAAACAGAAATATCCCTTTTGGGGGTGACAGAGTATTTGTAAAATCGAGCAAAATGATGAACCATTTTCCAGCTATCTCACCTTCCTCTTCCTCTTTACTGCCAGGTGCCCTGAGTTTTCCCCTAAATTCTCTTCTGTACAACAGTACAGCCTGATGTGCTCTTTATGCTCAACGACTGAAGACTGAATACTAACAGCAAGCACACTGCTAACACATTCAATCCTCACAGCAATCTTCAATCCACAACCATTGTTATTCCTGCTCTGCAGTTGAGGAAACTGAGGCACAGGACTGGGGGTAGGGGTAAGAAACTTGCCCATGGCCTCACAGCTAGGAAGTAGTGAGACCAGAATTCAATAGTGTGTTTGCATCGTGTAAAGGGACCAGGCGGAGGGGAGAATAATGAACAGAAAATCCCAATGTGCTGTTTTGTGGCTTGATAATGATGGAATTTGAGTCAAAAGTAAGATTTGGGAGACAGAATAGGGGCTTGTCAGTATCCTTCAAGTCACTTTAATCAAGCAGCTGCATTGTCTTAGGCAAAAGACCAGCCCAGCTTCTTAAGATCTGGTTGTAAGGCTTCTGTGTTGGGCACACGCCAAGTTCTGGCTGGGCCGAGCAGATGGAGAGTGCTGCTCCAGCTCTGCGAGCAGAGCAAGGGCTCACAGAGACCGTAGGTGGGTGGGAGGCCATCCTGGCTTCCTGCTAGGGTCCCTCCTCTTCTTCACATCTGAGGTGGTGGCAGGATTGAGATGGGGGAGTTCCTGGCTGTGACAGAGGTGGCCTGTTCTGTTCAGGGATAGTATATTATGTTCTCGACTTTAGACAGTAGTATCTTAATGCAAAGCTAGGCAATGAATCCCAAATCTAAAAAAGTGAGCAATTCCAAGGTTTTAAACTGGATAGTAATAGAAAAGCAGGGCTGTACAGGTTAGTTGAATTCAGATTCCATTATCCCATTCAAACTATGTGACAAGAGGTGGCTCGGGCCTTGCAGCCAAGCCACACACCTAACTGTTCGCCTGCAATACTGTTTTCATGAGAACCTTACTCCAACGTTCAGCCCAGATACTGCCCCTCCAGAAGATCCCCCGAGTTCTTACAATAAGAGATACTACCCTTCACCAACCTCCGGATCCATGAGCCCCACGAAAAAGGAAACATTCCTGGGGTCTCCGGACCTCTGTGGATACCTCGCCCCCTCTATCCCACAAAGCATGTTGGCTGGCCATTTGTTTATGTGGTTGGTCATAAAATAGGTTTTCACAACCCAGGCTGTTATCAGGGTTTAGCCATTTTGGAATGTGCCGGAACCATCAGACTGGAAACAAGGCAAGAGTTAAAGCAGATTTCCTAACTGGAAATGTACTCATGTGGAGAGAGTACCAGCTATAAAGAAGTGAGGGCCATGTCTACCACAGAGGAAGATGAGGGGCAAGCCTCCAAAACAACCGTCATATCAGTCAGTTTAGTGAGAAAAGAGAGTCAAGCTTCCTTGCAACTGTTTACCAGACACAGTGACAGACACAGCTTAGGAAGAAGCACAGGAAGAAAACCGAATTAATAAAGAAATTAATAAAAACAGATGAATGGAGATGTGGGAAGAATGCCTTTCTGCCCTCCCTTCCACCTCCCTGGGCTATTTTCTTACAACATGCAAAATAATAGGCCCAGGAGTCCTTCATAAAAATTGGATAATTCAGTCGGTGAACAGTCATTTATTGAATACCTGTTAGGTTATGCCATGTCCATTATATCACTGACTCTTTCCTCAGAGAGACCCTTGGATAAATGGGGGGGACCATATTTTGCAAACAGAGGTTCAAAAGGAGAGTTCATGATCATGAGCTAACTAGTGGCCAGATTAGCAGCAGCAGAACTTGAAATTATCTACCATTAAATCAGAGTGGGGCTGGATCTTTTCAGCTTTTATGTTCAAAATGTTACTCATCAAGGGTGACTGAAATTCCAGAACTTGGTGATGTCACTCAAAGATTCTATCTCCTTTCAAAAATTATCTTTCTCTTTATAAGGGGCTGGAACCACTAACTTAGGACCACATCAGTAATTATTTGTGAGAAAGAAAAAGGTTAGGTGCAGGACAATCAAAGTTTTATTACGAAATTTCGAAATGCTGATTCTTTTGGACCAAATACCAAAAAGGTCACCTACAAAGTTTAAAGAAGTCTTTTCACCTTTAAAAAAACAAAATACAGTTTGCAGTGCCCTGTGACTTTATTTATTGCTCCAAGAACTTAACTTTTTTTCAGACTCGGACCTTCCAAGTTTCATCAGTAAAGTCACAATTGAGGAAAAATATAAACATCTGGATGGGGAACTATTCTCTATTTTTTGTACCCATGATGAATTTTAGCTCCCATTTTAGAAGACTGGGTATTTGAATTTGGAGGAAAGGTAAAGAATTAGAGGGAGGGGGGAAAATCCAGAAATTGATAGACTCCCTTGCAAGTTTCTCTTTTCAAAGGAAATATCCAGGGATTGGGGCTTTCTGTTTGAATCCGCAAGTAATTTAATGTGCTTATTACCTGCATTCCCGCCGGGGTTCATTGCTCATCAGAAGCTGTACTAAGTGTATCCTGCTTGATTCAATAAAAGCTTTGGAGTGAAAACTTACCAAGCTCATGACTACTACTGAACGAAAAGCATCTGAGAGGTTCCACTTCCCCCTACATATACGCATACACAGACACAGACACAGACACACACACACACACACAGACACACACACACACACACACACAAGCAGACACACAAGCTGACATACACAATGAATAAATAAACTAGATGCCAAACTCAGCATCTTCAAGTACCTGGGCCAGGCACTTAGAGTCAGCTGAAGGAAGTGAGGGGCAGTGTGTTTCAATGGGTGACTGAGCAAGAAAGCCAAAGAAATGTGTGTTCTGCGTGATAACTCCTTGACCCACATCCACTTGTGGCTTCCTCGTCCTGGAAAGCTGGCCCTCGCCTTGCCTCTGGGCCCTGTCTAGTCAGGATATTGGAGGAGAAAGATGGAGCTGAGTTCTGCCAGCTCAGTTTTCCTCACCTCCTCCATCTCCGGAGTACATTCTTTTCTCCTGGGGGGTTGCCCAGCTCCTGGCCGAAAGGCTCCCATTGGGATATTGATATTTGCCTAAAAGAGAAAGCAGGGAAGATTTAGCTTAAGAGAAGTAAGAAACGGCAATAACATTCTGAGACGGTAATCATTGTCAGGCAAAACAAATCTGAAAAGTACATCTTTAAAGCTTTTCACCTCAAGAAAATTGCTATAATGACAGTACAAAAATCTGCAAAGGATAATTTGACTTCCATTTATTCTACATTTGTGGTACTCATCCTTAGGTCTGTGCAGTGATTTCACAGCTCCCTACTGGCTGAAAGAATTGGAAGACAGTTTGTTCTGGCTGTTGCCCTCCTGTGGTGCTTAATATTTTCTGCTCTCTGGGATGAGGAAGGGACACATAATTCTAGGAGAGGAGGCAATGGCATTTGCACAAACCATCCCACACCTTAGTCCTCCTTCAGCTGCCTTCAGATTTACCACAGGAGGAGGGCAATGATACCTCCTAAACCACCTCTTCCTTCCCATAATGTCCTATGGCTATTCTCACACTTCCTTAAGTGAAAGTGACAGTGAAGTCGCTCAGTCGTGTCCGACTCTTTGTGACCCCATGGAATGTAGCCTACCAGGCTCCTCCCTCCATGGGATTCTNGATACCTCCTAAACCACCTCTTCCTTCCCATAATGTCCTATGGCTATTCTCACACTTCCTTAAGTGAAAGTGACAGTGAAGTCGCTCAGTCGTGTCCGACTCTTTGTGACCCCATGGAATGTAGCCTACCAGGCTCCTCCCTCCATGGGATTCTCCAGGCAAGAGTACTGGAGTGGGTTGCCATTTTCCTTAGGTCTCTGTAATTGACTCTCTTTTACCTTCTCCCTGACACACCACTGTGTGGATCAGTGCATGAGGAAGGTGCTGGAAAGTCAAGTTCATTGGTATCACAGTTCACAGATTCTTCTCCTTCAAGATGACATACTAATTTCCATCCATTAGTAAAAATAAAATACCTTCTAGAACACACTAAATGTGCTAAACATTAAATTATGTAAGGAAAATAAATGACACAGTAAATCAGACTTGGGAAAGAGAATATGTAAATTTGAATTTTGTGCATATTTCATCTGTTATCAAAAGGCAAGAATGTTTAATGCAGACCAAAAACATCTTCACCCAGGAGTATCACTCATATAAAACAAGCATTAAGACTTTTCTTTAAGGCAGAATGTATTTTTTCCACTTGAGATAAAAGTGTTGCCTTATGAGTAATTGGATATGTGGGCTTGAAAAATTGAAGTTGCACTTTGATGTTATGAATGAAAATGATGCCTGAGCAAAGGGAGCAAAATATTTTGTTACCATATGACTCAATTTAGACAATTTTGGTACCACAGCAAACGGGATCATTAGGAAGTGTGGTATTTGAAACTGCCTGATATGAGTTCTGTTGCCAGGGGAATGTTTAACTCAAGACACAGAAGGTATCCAGTGTCCATGTTCAGACAACATGGAAGATCTATGTCCTGTTCTGTGTGATTTTTTCCACATAGAGGCTTTAAAACTTTCTTCCCTACTAGAATAAGGCTGATCGCACAGAAAAGAAACAGATTAAAAGTGTTTGTGGTACGTATCCAGGGAGAACCATCAACTTTCCTAGGGCAAAAACATGCCAAGAGGTATTTGGGGTCAGTATTATCATATATGTTCAAATATAATCACAACACAATTTTAGATGGAAGCATTTTGCAAATACTAAGGCTGAGCCTTCTATGCTATTTCTCTGCTTAGTGGAAGCATCAGGCGACCTTAAGAGGGAGGAGGGGGAGCATAAGACAAGGGGGAAAGTATGTCTTATATGGTGGCAAATGCTGTAGCATACTTCATGAATTCCAAAATGCACCTCTTTTAATATCTCTGAAATCAGAGTGCCTTACAGGCAATGGTATCTTAATTTTTAATAGGTGCATTGGTTTTATTTCTTAGCAAGACATAAAATACTGGTGTTTTACAATAGACAGTGTCTTAGATTGGTTGAAATATCATTAGGGTTCTGAAATAAGATCAAAACAATGTAAACAAGACTCACTGAGGATGATATATATTGAACTTTCCATTACTACAGTTTCGGTGAAAGAGGGGAAAAGTTGATATAGGGATTATTTGGAAAAAAGTTAACTGGCTAAAAGTTTAATTAGATCACCACCATACTTACCCATTTATTACGCATTTACAGAGGGCATCTTCCTAATAGGAAGTTCAAGTTAGCATATTTGTTTCTGAAATATAAGATTAGTAAGCTAACCCATTTAATCGAGTGTGTATGCTCTATGGTAGGTTGTGGTTTTCAGTTATGGAACATGTAAAAATCATCAGGACAATGTATTTAGTAAAGCACATGGTCAGGAAACACCACCTTTTCTTGCTCAAAGATTGATTTTAGCAATGCATGTGGCCCATGGTCCATGGGTGGCCTATAGTAGTAAAAAAGAGCCCACTGCTGGGAGTGGCTACAGCTACTCTCTGCTTGGAAAAGTGACAACTGCTCTGAGTCACATCTTCCCCATTTGTTTAATATGAATATTAGGCTTCATTAGTGGTTTTCAAACCTCTTATCCATGGAACCCTTCTTTTAAGTAAAGCAGTAAATGCAGACTCAGTGGAGATGGACCTGCTCTGGCCAAGGTGATGGGGCGTCCAGATCCCACCTCCTTCCCCCAAGCCCTGGGCCATGAGCAGTTCCAAGAAACTCGGGGCCCAATCTGACAACCATTGAAAGGGATCATCCCTAAGCGGATGAGTATTGATGTACATTTAAAATGTTCACTCTGCCCATGGTTAAGATGTCTGTAATTACTTTTAACCACTTTAGCATAGACTGTGATATTTTATATACACAGATTGGTTTAAAGTGCAGTTGTAGGGAACTCCATTGCTCTAACTGGGAGTTCATCTTCCTGGGGTGGTTAGGTAATAAAATATCACTAAGACTGCATTCTCCAGACTGCTGCTTCAAGTGTTTTCTGTTAGCCTCATCTCCACCAATGCCTGAGACTTTAATGTTTGTAGAAATGTCAAAAATAGGTGAGATAATGAAATGAGTGTTAGAAATGGCTTCTCTCGGTAAAGGTGGAGGAGGTTAAGATATGTACAGTGGTTAAAATATTTGAGAGAACTTTCCCACACTGCTGAACAGAGTGTAAGAATCTGATGCCTATAGCTTGCATCTTTAGATTCAGAGCTCAGAAGAGTGATCGCTAAATGGGCCTGTCTCCAGCCATTGATAACGAGGAATTCCAGCTTACAGCTGCCAGCCTGGGGCAACAGAATCCCCACAGGAATCTTTTATGCAAACTGGCAGTCACTCAGAGCACTTAAAGGGACAAGAGGTGAGGCTTCATCCAGCTCAGAGACAGAATGTGTAGATGGTTTCTGCTTGTTTGCTAACAAATGTGTGTTAACAAAGTGGCAAAGTTGGGTTGGGACTAACTTTCACCTTAACCTGGTGGTGATATTGTGGAACAGTGACTGCCTCTCCCCCCAAGCCCACCAACTGCTATGTTCACCCCAAACCCCAAGATTCAGCCTAGGTTGTTGCCACACTTTCATCCTTGCCACAAACTTATGAGGTTCAGGCCATCATCTTCATTTTATTCACAAAGAAACTGAACCTCACAGAGGTTAGATGACATACTCAAAGTCACACAAACAGTTCAAGAAAAAGATAAGTTTCCAGATCCACATTCCCTGACCTTAGGGACAGTCTCTATCAAACTCCTCTCCAAAGAGCTCTTTTCACTTGACCAAAGTTAACTCTAACCACTCTCACCTTCTCTAAACCGGCTCTAAAATTGCAAACTCACACTTGAGAATGGCCTTGGAAAAGGGGCACACAAATGGATAATTCTAGAATAGGCGTCAAGGGAACACTGAAAAATGAGCCATTAATTAACTGGCTTGATGCTTTTTCGTCTTTAAGGCATCACTCAAAAAACCAGGAACCTAAATGGGTTTTTTGACAGGATCCACAGCAGCCTATGAACATGTCAAGTATCCAGTCATTAATATACACACCAAGGGAATGTCGGCAGAGTGCTTTGTAAATGATTAGAGATGATTCACTAGTATAATTGTAGGGCGGTGATATCTGAGTGACAAATTATAGACTAAATTAGAGCCATAGGAAAATCCCTTATCATTTGAATCGCATAGAAATGTATAGATCTATAGTGCTCTGTTTTTATTCCATCGGTGGGAGAATTGTCATGTTCTTGTTTCTTTCCGTGTCCTGCTCTGTTTGAACACAAATAAAATATCTTCTCAATGACTTGATTTTTCCATCTGCAAATTGAGCATCATATTCACTACTCAAAATGGGTTTGGAATATGAGCTACATTTTTATGAAAGAGTAAATAAACAGAAATCAATGACCTTGGGTTGATATAAGGTTGGACTTCCTTCTTTATATAGATTCTGCATATATGTAAAGGAAGTGAGCTTTTATTTTTCTTTTGTAACACATTCTCTAGCATTTTTTCCGTCCTTGAGAAGCATTCATCTTAGATATTTTTAAATATGCCTCTGAAACAGCAAACCCACTGCATCACTTTCCCAAGCTATACATAATTTGTTACATCCTCAAAGTTGGGAATGGAAAAAATCTACTAGATCATCTTTTGCCAGAACAGGATACAGTTCCCTTATAATAGACCTATCTGATGTGAAATGAATACTACACTTGATCTCACCAGGTGAAGAAAAGCTGAAAGAATTCCCTGTAAGGTAATTCCACCAGTCCCTTAATTATTTGTATTGTTCTCCTGCTTGGCTCCGGGCTTTGAGCCCGAGAATTCTGGAAACAATATTCCCTCCAAAGCCACTCCTGTGTGATTTACAATGCAATGACATCTTTACCCACTGGGTTGGGTTCTGATCGCTGCCAGCCACTGAGTACTGACAATCCCACTCCACTTTGCTGTCCAGAGCCATTGTCCTCTGATCTCCCCCTCCTCTTGGTCCCCACTCCATCTCTCTTTTCAGTGTTCAGGCTTTGGGAGTTTCCTCCCATTGCATATTTGTTTCAGATGACTCCCTATGGGGTCTATCTTTCATTTTCAGAAGTTTCCAGCAGCTCCTGCCAGAATCTATAGCATCCCCCAAGCCTTCCTCCCAGCCTGCATGTAGAAGAACCCCTACAGAGTTGTATTTTCCAGTATTTCTTCCTGTGCTTTCTTATTCTTACATCCTAGTCCTTCTCTGAATGGAGCAGGGTATGGCATTTTGAGATTTCTAGCATCTTCACAGAAGATTTTCAGAAAGAGATGTGTTTTACCTATATCTAACTAAAAACTAAGATTTCTTATTTAATATATTAGCCCAAATTAGGAAGACAGACAGACANCTTGGCTCCGGGCTTTGAGCCCGAGAATTCTGGAAACAATATTCCCTCCAAAGCCACTCCTGTGTGATTTACAATGCAATGACATCTTTACCCACTGGGTTGGGTTCTGATCGCTGCCAGCCACTGAGTACTGACAATCCCACTCCACTTTGCTGTCCAGAGCCATTGTCCTCTGATCTCCCCCTCCTCTTGGTCCCCACTCCATCTCTCTTTTCAGTGTTCAGGCTTTGGGAGTTTCCTCCCATTGCATATTTGTTTCAGATGACTCCCTATGGGGTCTATCTTTCATTTTCAGAAGTTTCCAGCAGCTCCTGCCAGAATCTATAGCATCCCCCAAGCCTTCCTCCCAGCCTGCATGTAGAAGAACCCCTACAGAGTTGTATTTTCCAGTATTTCTTCCTGTGCTTTCTTATTCTTACATCCTAGTCCTTCTCTGAATGGAGCAGGGTATGGCATTTTGAGATTTCTAGCATCTTCACAGAAGATTTTCAGAAAGAGATGTGTTTTACCTATATCTAACTAAAAACTAAGATTTCTTATTTAATATATTAGCCCAAATTAGGAAGACAGACAGACAGACACACACACACATACATACACCATCTAAAATATATTCAACCCGTTTTAAAATAAAATTCTATATCACTGGAATGCATAACTTCTTTGTCTGTAGAGATTCTTGAAATGTGAAATGGATTCAGAATACACAAAACTTTCCCACTCAACACCATTTTGAGAAACTCCCACACAGCCCCAGTTCTTCACTCATGATGTTTCATATTGAAAGGTTTTTTTCCCTTCTCTGTTCTCAACACTTTTTGTTCTCTTCAGTAATTTCCTGAGTGACTCAACCGTAGTCTTGTCATCCAGGGAAAAGCAGATTTCAAGAATGTACTGTACAGCTATTAAGATAATGTGTACAATTGGATGGAGGTAGGTTATGTTTCTGATGTACTTGTGAATGTCAGCCTCAAAAAATGACATCTTTTAGTCAGTATATGGCTGTTTGCCTCATGTCACCAATATGGAGCCCTGGGCAGAGCAGCAAAGATCACCAGCTGAAAGTAGCTCTAGAGTCAAATTGCTCCATTTTAAGTTCTGGCTGCACTTCAAAGAAACCAGCATTGGAAATCATAAACAATGGATTACAGTGGTTTACCTAAGAAAGGAACAGTAGATCCAAGGTCAAAAGAAAAACGCAGTAAATGAAAGTTCATTTTTTTTTCTCTTTTACAAATTTAAATAAAATAGTAAAGAATGGTATGTATCATCATTATTATTTTTAGCTTTCATAAATGTATTTGATTAACTGACAAACCATGGGTGGTGATAGTCTCTTCTTTTGTACCAAGGACAGTCATATACCTGAAATCTTTTTTTAAACTGAAAATTGTAAATGGGATTAGAGTCCCTAACACCTGTCTTTAATTATTTTTGTCGGGCTCTCTTCTTCCATGGAGCCCTTATGCCCTGGGCGATGGGGAGTGGAAGAGTAGTGGTAATGGATGGGGAAAGAAAAGAAGTACTCAAACTAGGGGCATCAGGATATTCTATTCTACACATGGATTGGGTGACAATGGAAACTTCCCACGGTGAGAGGCCACACACTAATGATGCAAGGCTCATATAATCATTCCTCTAAAATGTATGATAAAGAAGTTAGATCTAGTTTCACAAGCAGCTTAATTAAATCAGTTAAGCAGAGCGGTGGGATTCAGTGGCCACGGTCATTTGTATTTCCAGACCACATTTGTCACTGAGTCACTGTACTTTGTACTTTTCACTCCTAGCCGACTTACATGTAAGGTGACTTTAATCAGTGTAAACTGTTAGCTGCTTCTGCTGAAATGCGGATAGCTGTTCTGCATGTCAGTTTGAGGGCTTTAAAAGGGAGGATTCAGCATCTATAAAATGGTAATTCTTTCTCAAGTAGCCTTGGTCAGTATGATTACCCTTCAGATGCTCCCAGTCCTCCATCCTTACTCTGTGTGCCAAGGTGGAGATGGTAAGCCATGAGACTGGACAGTTTTGCAGGGTGGTTCCTCACATGGGCTTTGGGATCAAGCAAGTTGGTTTCAGCTCCTGACTCTTCTACTCACATGCTGTGTGATCCTGAGTGAGTGCTTTTGGTTCTCCAAACCTTTCATTATAATCCATGGAAATCCCATTGCATTGTGCCAAGTACATAGTAAACCCAGAAGAAACTGTGACTATTATCATCCTAATAATAAACCTTAGAAATGAGTCTCAGGAAGTTTATAGATCATATGGTAGTTCTATTTTTAGTTTTTTGAGGAACCTCCATACTGTCCTTTTAATAACTATCTGTAATGTTGTCCTTTATGGTGTCTGTAATGGTCAAGATCAAATTGTAAAAGGTAATAGTTATTACTATTTTAAGCTAATAAGTTTTTCATTGTTTTTATGTAGTAATGATTAACCTATTAAGTGTGACTTCCAAACTGATTTAAGGCAGACTGGCATACAACAAAGGGATATAAGTAAATTCGACCAAAGTAAAAAGTTCGTAGACTATAAGAGGCTAGACAGAGGCTTACAGGTCATTTAATGCAGCTTCACTCCCACCAGCCCCCATGCCCTTTGCAGCTCAGAAGGACCACGGGGGCGTGAAGTCACAGAGCACAGCTATGACTAGGATACAGGACTCTTTTCCATTCAACCATGAAACTCTCAGATCTCGTGGGAAGGAAAATAATACTCCACTCACTTTGATCATCTATGGAGAAAAAGGGCCATTGATGACCCAGAGAACATTGGCTTTCAGTGGGCTGAGGCTCCGGGGAGGCCCCATGATCCCTTCCAAAGGGGGTGTGTTCCGGAGGCAGGGGAAGGACAGGCAGGTGCTGCCAGTGGTCATTGTCACTTGGTCTCATTAGACTTAGTGAACAGATCGCTGATGGGGTTAGATTTCCCGGCAGCTCTAGCTTGCCCCACCACCTGTCACGTCAGATTCTTTCATCTGAAAGTATCAGATCCACTTTGCCTAGTGTGCTGAGGTTGCCTTGGTTGCAACTCCATCCCATCAACAGTGGGGTTTAAGAAGCAGACTACAGAGTACAGAACCAGGGTCAGCAAACGACACCCCATGGGCCAAATCCATCCTGCCACCTGTTTTTGCAAAGAAATTTTCACTGACACATAGCCACCCCCATTCACTTGTATATTGCTGCTTTCGTGCTGTCACAGTAGAGTTGAGTAGTGCTACAGAGACCCAGTGATCTGTAAATCTTGAAGTATTCACTGTTTGGCCCTTTACAGAAGAGGTGGGCCGACATCCAGTCCAGAACCTTATCAGCTGCTTGGAAGACTAAGGCCCTCTCCAGGCTACGGAAGGATTAACTGATTTATTCAGGATATTTTTATGCCCCTGGCATAAATGAGATTTCATTAATACAATTGAAAGAAATGTGGACTTAGAATCTTCTTATAATTCAAATGCAGTCTCTTCTTCAATGTGAATGTGAAAGACAACTATCCATGTCCTCTAAGGGTGGGTCTCATTCTGGCCTCCCTCTTACTCTGGGGCAGGGAGGAGATGGAAGCAGCTGAAGAGAAAGCAAGGCCATTCCATGCATTACTTGGATAATTAGAAGAACCGTCTCTTAAGGACTTTGTGTGCAGTAAACCAGGCACTTGCCGTACATTATTTTGTGTATTCATTATAACAATCCCGTTCAGTAGTATGATTGTCCTTATTTTAGAGAAGGATAAACTAAGGATGAACTAAGGTCACAGTGAGTGAATGGCCAGGTAGAGATCTGTAACCATTTAGCTTCATGTTGTCTAAAGCACATAGATACAGTAATTCAATTACCTATGCCTGACCGCTAGAAGTATGGTTGACAGTGGCTTCAATTTGCTCAATCCAGACAAAATAGAGATCTAGCCATTACTTCTGGAAGTTTGCACTGAAAAATACTATCCTACAAGATACTCATTTCAAAAGTCCAATATGTTTAAAAAGTATTGCATATACCACTGCCTTCTTGGAAGTTATGAAGTTGTTAGCAAGTTATGGACTCTGAGAAATCCTGCAGTAAGGATCCTATTCAACTTTGTTTAATGCAGTGTTTCCAAACACTTTTTCTTGGAACTCTTTAATTAACAGCATCCCATAAAACAACTCTTCCAAGAGACACACTTTGGGAACCACATGATTACAATGATGATGATTGATAATAATGGCTAATATTTATTGAGCAGTTGCAATAAGCCATGGATTGACCTAGGCATTTACACATATGGATTCATTTAACCCTCACAACAACCCTATGAGCTCACATGTGATGAATTCCCCACTTGACAGGTGAGGAAACCGAGGCACAAAAAGGATGAAATAAGTTGCCCAGTCACGTAGTCCTGGAGACCATGAGCCCCTCAAACTCCAGGATCAGGTTTCAATTCATCTTTGCATAGCTGACACTTAGTATGGTGACTGGAACAAAGCATGTGCCCAGAATATGACAGCTGAACTGGATTAGAGATAAGATCCTAATAAAAAGAAGTGGCTAGAGTGTGTTGAGTAGAATATTTAAGATCTTTAGTATTTATACAACGAGGGCACTCCCTCATCAGTTGAGGTTTCTATTTGTTCTGCATAAGACCATACCCTAGATACTGTTCCTACAATAAAGCATTTTGTACTGTGTAACCATTTTCATATTTTATTTAATAGACCCTACTTTACGTTAATGTGAGATGATAGGAAAATATCAGATAGTGCAGATCCTATTTAACCACAAGAAATAAAATTTTGTTTGAAGGGGCATTAAATTAGGCTTTCTGTCTGGCATAAAATACATCGAAAGAGGTGATACCACATCCATAAGGAAGTACTGTATTGCCTTTGTTGGTGGAGTAGATGGATTTTTTTAATTTTTAATTTTTATTTTTTAACACAAAAAACATTTTGTATTGGAGTATAGCTGATTAACAATGTTGTGATAGTTTCAGGTAAACAGTGAAGGGACTCAGCCACATACATGTATCCTAGATGGATTTTTTTTTAATGCAGTATAACACCTATTATGAACAGTCAATGAGAGTTTTTTTAAATATTACAGACCTAAAAATATATCAAGGTCAAAATTAATAGAATACTGATGAGTTTTCATTGTAGATTTGAGGGAGGCCAGGAAGCACTAAGGAAGAAAAATCAACACATTTTCAGCCGTAAAAGGAAGAGAAGAAAAGGCAGACTGAGAGACTATGTTTTTATGTTCTGCAAAATAAAAAGGAAATTTTATGTTTAGCACTTCAAGAGCTTCAAGTGCAGTGATTAAATGGTATTATTTTTTGTCACTTTAATATAGAGTATAGGGCATTTCTGAATGATTATTATAATAACAGTTTGACCCTTAAGGAGGGCTTACTGTACTGTTTTAAGCATCTTCTGTGTGCAGCCCTAGAAGGTGAGTGCTGTTACCTTTTTACAGATGTGGAAACAGTACAAAATGGATTAAGGATTCAAGCTCCAGTAATCTCTGGCTTCACAGCCTGTACCACTAACAGCTATACACACTGGGTAACACAGACGGTTCAAAGGCTCAAGGATGCCTATAGGCCTGGGAGGCAAAATGAAGTCCACTGCCAGGGGCGGGTACATCAGAGACTGATCGGGGTACACCAGAGGGCAAACGTGGCAATGCAAAGTTGATTCCTAGCCGACAGGCCCTTCCTGGGTGGTTTGTTCTGTGACAGGTTTTCTGAGGTTATTATACATCTTGCCACTTAAGGAACCCCTCCACTTAAGGCTATGCATTCTCATGACAGGTAAAGATACATCCCTCCGCCCACTTCCACCACCTGTGTGTGCTAGGATCCTTCACCTCGCAACCTGACCACATACATGTGGTCATACAGCATGTTGCTTATGAGTAGGTGTATGTGTGATTGTGCGTCAGACCCCAGGTATTCAGGAGCTGCCACATGTTCTGCAGTATTCGTGAAAGTCCAGGGAAAAAAAAGTTTAAAAGTTCCATTAGAGAAAGTACAGATAACTCCATTTTGATGGAAAAGAAAGATGGAATTTTACAATAAAGCATTGTGCCCAGCATCTCAGGGTGGGAGCCACTTGAGAGTTAAACACTGAGCTCTTAAGAGAAATAACAAATTTAGTATTGAGTCAAAACAAATACTAAAAGCTTTCTCTGTAATTGTGTTTGGGCTCCAAAATGCCTGCTTCCCCCTCCCCTTATTGTAGATAACACTTTGAAAGAACCAAAGAATTTGTTTGCTGGGAGGGCATGAGGAGACATAATAGAATACAGACTTTAAAAGATAAACACCCAAACCTTGGGAAGAACATTTGACAAGAAAAAGACATTTTTCAAGAACCATGTATTCTAAACAGATGAGTCGACAAACTCAACTGGATCTAAAAATGAAAATGGAATTTTAAAATTTCTATCAATGAGCATATCAAAAACTTACACATCGAAAAACATATCAAAAACATGTGCACTACATTTTTGTAGAAGGCCATTTAATTCTCATTCATAAACTTTGAGTCCCTTACAATTATGCATATTTACACAGAAACAGCTTCTCCCTTCTCAGCTGTACATTACCAGCCTTTTTTCTTCCTGTATTGTACCTTATACAAGTCTTTCTTCTCTCTGTAAAGTTAATCATCAGGTGGGTGAACGATCACAAAAAGTCTGATTTATTAAGCAAACAGGCTGGAAGTTGCTGATGTGACACAAACGTGTCTACTCACCTGGATGGCTCTGACATTGGAAACTGGCTGTTTCGACATATTGACGCAGTCTTATCCCTAAAAAAAACAAGTAAGAAACTGTTAGAGGTGGTGGCATTCAGATTCTCAGGAGTGATAAATTTGAATTTAACTCATGATTCAATTGGGCGATCACCCCTTTCACTGGCCATATATTCTTTCAGTCTCAGTTTCTGGTTACTTAGAGACTCTCCTTCCTCAGGCCTCAGGGACAGGGAACACTAGAGCACTGGATAAATCATTCAGGAGGAGAAATGCTGAGATGCCTCACCCATGATGCTCCTGATAGGCAATCAGAAACTTGAAAGGCACTATCATCTCCTTCCCTGCCCTCCTGCCCTCCTGCCCAGAACGGCAAAGCAAAGAGGTTGTGGGAATAAAACACCTTTGTTTGGGGCCTCGGAAGCTTTCTGCTTGAAACTGAACTTTTGATCTGAACTGAGTTGTTGCCAGGGCTGTGCAATCAGTCCATGGGGAGCGCCTCCCCTCCGTCAAACACCCAAGGAGAAATGGCCCGTACTTCATTCCTATTACTGCAATGCTCTCTGCTCGCTGGGCACATGTCTGTTCCAACCAGAGACCTGGGGGCCGCATCTCCCTGCTCTGTGTGTCCAAAGCCTGGGCTCTGTAAACCCGGCAGCTCCCAAGCAAGCTTCACCTCTGTCTTCTTTGCTTTTAATGAAACACTCTCTGGAAGCACACAGGACTTACGTGACAGTGTCAGATCCCCAAGGTGTAGCAGTGCTTCCTTCTGAAAGGACCTTTGCTTTCTTTCAGCTGAAGACCTGACTTCAAGCCCAGTGACTAGTGGCTGTGGTCTACTGGGGCTCAGGGAGCAGGGAACAGCCCAGCTCTGTACATGTTGTTTTAGCTTGGTCAATTAAATATAACAGGGTGAGGTGGTAAAGTTTGAAATTCAGTGAATTAAAAACATGCTGCTTTTTAAACCCCAAACTGTAAACTGGGTTGATTAGTGTTTCCTCAATTGACTGATGTAAGCGTGTGGGTTACTGGTGAGTAACTGAACACAGCAGGGTCTGCATTTGCCGCAAGTCCAATGTCACCTGGACTATGTCAGTCAACATCTCGAGGCCCATTTCCTCTTCTGTAAATTTTACCTGCTTCACAGGTTGTGGTAACAATCAAAATGACATAAGGGCCCTGAAAATGCCTTGTGAAGTATATAAAGCATGATGCAAGTATTTATTGTTTTATTGCCATTGCTTTTAGCTGGAGACTTTTAGTTCTTTACTGCTATACAGTTTTAATACAGAGTAAGAATTGCGATAGTGATGCCCCACAACACTACAGAAATAAAAGATCTGAGAACTCTGAAAAAATCTTCAAAGTGTTAGGCTCTATTATATGAAGTTAAATCATTATATAATTTTTTAAACTCTCATAAATAGTACATGTAACTATATGGTCTTTGGAATCATATACCTGAAAACAATGGGTTATTTTTTTTTTAAGTTCTACCTGAATGTTTTGGTAATATACAGATATAGCCACCATGCATAAGAGTCTAGGTAGAATTATTTTCAATATGGTTAAAAAAATTAAAAAGCTATCACAAGTCGAACAATCAGGAATGCATTTTGCTCTGTGATATGTTTCAGATAGATTGCTGTCTTTTCTGCAGTGTAAAAAAGTCAGTGAAGGATTTTAAATTTTTGGATTTAGGACACAAAGCTCAATTTCAAAAAGAAAAGCTTCGTAGTTTAATATTTAATGTTTCTATTCCTCAAAAGCTATTAGAAGTCACGTAAAGCAATAATTCTCACAGGACCTTAAATATCTCATCCTATAGCATTCTCTATAGGTGTACAATTAAATTTTAACTATTAACACTTGACAACTTTAAAAAATGTATGTCAATTTGAAATGTGGGGATTAGGAATTTATGTTGTTACAATAGCAAGTTAAAATGTGAAAAAAATAAGACAATGAATGATTGCATTTGTACTGCATGGATTTTTTTTTAATTAGACTGATTTTGTTTTTTGCTAAACTAGATTCGTGGTATGTTGTGGACCCCTCAGGCTAACGGATGGATATTCCTCGGGCCTTGTCTCCAGTATAGCTTTGGTATAACCTTATTTGCATACAGATTCCTTCTCAACATATATGTCAGTCTGTGAGAAAGACATCTCTAGAAAGTTGGTCAGATCCCAGCTCTCATTCCTTGCAAACAGGCTAGATGACGTTCGTGTTCATCAGTTCTGCAGCCCATCCTGCTGTCCTCATTATTCTCAGAGAAATCAGGGCAAAGCACACTGGTGAATAAAAATAGACAGTGTTCCCTGGCTCTTTCATGGCCCTGCATTCACCTCCATTAGGGATGCAGGGTGTAGAATGCACCTTCCTTCCGTTTCTGCCTGCTTCATCCTGGGCCCCCAAAAAGAAAGCTATGCCTTAGATGTACAACTCCACTCACATCGGGACCACAGCTTTGCATCCGAGATAACTCTAAAGAGTACCTCTATTACTGTGTCTCCTAGTCTGGCTTCAGTTGGAGAACACAGACAGTTTGACCAGGAGTGTATGGACTTTTACAAAGCCTATTATAATGGAAATGCTTGCCAGTTTCGCACAGTTGAATTTTCCTGGCACTTGTGCAAGTCTGTGGGGATCTTTAATGGTCTATACGCTGAGTCATGAACAATATTCCTCAGCTGGTATTTGATTGGACAGCATCTATATCTGACTTCTAAATAAGACTCTTTCACGTACTAAACATTTGTCAACATTAATAGCACTAATTTAAGAGGAAGGGAGTCAGAGGAAAATAAATCAATATACAGAGAGAGGGGGCTTTGTTTGTTCTTTTTAAAGGTCAATTAAGTGGCTACAGCTCAGTCTCACAGGGAATTATCTTCTGTCCTGCAGCTAAAAATAATTCCCAAGAAGGGTGCAAAAAGATGTTCAGCTGTCCAAATTAACTCTTTATTCAACTCTGTATGAGATGTGCCAAGAGGGAAGAGGCAGTCCGCGTGCCACGCATCAGCCTCTGGTGCCCACACAGAGAGACAGGGTTGCTGCCCTCTCCTCTGCTGAGTCTGGAGAACACTGTGATTGAAGGGGGGCTTTCAAAAAGACAGGTCTGGAGTATTAACAGTTCTATAAGTTGATACAACTTTATCACTGAGGTCAAGCCTGGCACTTAGGGAGAAGAGAAAAGCATTTTTAACTTGTAATGTGTTAACAGCTCTGGCAATGATTTGTGTTCAGGTAAACCAAAGAGCTAGCATCATAGCTTTTCTCTGCCCTCAGTTCTCCTAAATATTTCTAGGCTTACAGCTTGAGTCAGATCTGCAGCTGATCAAGTGCAACCCTGGCCATAAGAATCAAAATGACATAATGTTCAGGGTCAGAGTCATCTTAGCTGGACTGTGGAAATGTTCAAGTCACTATCAATGAAAACTACTTTGAGTTCAATATTCTTTCAACCTCCCCACCCTCCGAACAATTTAGAAAACAGAAGCAGCAACGTAACCAATGGAGAGTGAATTTACAAGGAAGCTACACCCTCTAGTTACAAGCCTACAAAGTTAGAAGTAGCCACTTCAAGTTAGGTAGCCAGGGAATTTCTTTCAGAAAACCCGGTTGCCCAAGCTGAGTCCTCCTGCTTACCTGCTTTATGTACTTGCTTCCTGCCTGAGGAAAGTCCCAGGCAGCCAGGTACAAGGATACAAGGCTCCTCAGTGAGTGGAAGGGACGCCGGGTGTCCTCTGAGCTGTGATCTCGGTTCCGATGCTTTTCATGTGGCTGAAAGAGCTCAAGCGATCTGTGCTTCACCCGGTACTGAGAGCTGCTCCCGGCTCGGGGCTGGAGGGGAACTCGGTTTAAGGATAAGTGTTAAAGAGAATTCCTGTCATAGTTCACAGTTGTTCTTCCTAAATATAGAGTTTGATACAAGCCATACGCTGCCTCCAAAAGGCTTGACCGTGCTGAAAGCAGGGCTCAAATGTCAGCCGGAAGGTGGCTCTGGAATCTTACTGCCCTCCTCATCTTCCAGAAGATGCTGGCTGCGTTTTCTCACAAATTCTGAGGGGGCACAGGCAAGTTTGAAAAGTAGGAAAAGTTTCTATCTTTAGCTTTATTACCCAGAGGCCAGAAGACCGAGAGTGTTGAATAAAAAATTGGAGAGAGGCAGCATAAGCGCCAAGCAGTGATTGAGTCCTCGCTTGGTCACCGAGGAGCTGAGAAAGTTACTTCAGAATCAGCACTTAGTCTGATTACAATGAACATCGTCCTTTCTGTAGGTCAAAAATGGTCACAGATTGACCAACTCGTGTGTTTCCAAGGCCCAGAGTCTCTGCTCAACTGCCTCTACTCATGGCAATGACTGTGGCCCTACAACATGTGAGGCAACAAAACAGAAGAGAAAATATCTATTTTACGTATGACAAAGGCCAGGACCAGGTATCAGACAAAACACTCTTTAAAGAGAACACTGCCAAATCCTAAAAAATATGTTCATTATTTTTAGCACTACTTTTCTTTTCTTTTTTTACTTCTCTAGTCTCTAAAATTACCCTGGAACTTCTCTGGCAGTCTAGTGGTTAAGACTCCTCCTTCCAATGCAGGGGGAGTGAGTTCAATCCCTGGTTGGAAAACTAAGGTCCCACAGGCCACAGGGTGCAGCCAAAAATTTTTAAACATAATAATAAAAAATAAAATTACCTTTATTCAGAACTCCCCTTCAGTAGAAGGATTAAACAGTGGACTCACTTATCATTCATCCGGTTATAAGTGAGGGATGTCTGAGTCCATGACAGCACAGTCAACCCACAACCATCTACTACCTGTCCTCTCGTTACATAAGATGAAGAAGCTCCAGTCTGTATGAGCCCCTAAAGTTGCATGTCTGTTCCCTGCAGCTGAATGTATTCCCAATACTTTATTTCAGGTCAGTAAGGAGAAAATCAACTTTCCAGTAGCTAAGGAAGTCAGCAGATCATTGTGGAGCATCTCAGTTTGGGGCTAACCAATTAATTTCTGTTCATGTACCGTTTAAAAGAACTGTGTCTTCAAAAGTCAGTTTAGACATCATACTTTGAGGTTTTGTGGCACCAAAAGTGAATTCTTTATACACTGGGAAAGAGATTAGGGTGAAAGTGAAAGTCAGTCAGTCATGTCTAACTCTTTGTGACCCCCGTGGACTATATAGTCCCTGGAATTCTCCAGGCCAGAATACTGGAGTGGGTTAGCATTTCCCTTCTCCAGGGCTTCCTCCCATCCCAGGGATCGAAGCTAGATCTCCCACATTGCAGGCTGATTCTTTACCAGCTGAGCCACAAGGGAAGCCCAAGAATCCTGGAGTGGGTACCCTATCCCTTCTCCAGGGGATCTTCCTGACCCAGGAATCAAACCGGGGTATCCTGCATTGCAGGCGGATTCTTTACCAACTGAGCTTTCAGGGAAGCTCATACTTCCTGAGATTAGGGTAGGCACCTTAATATTTCCCAGATGTTTGGATGTTCCTCTGCGTGCAGAGCTCTTCCCCAGACACTAGGTGGCGTCACTCCATGAATGAACAACAATGAGCCATTTTTGACACGTTGCCCTGCAGTCATCCCACAAATTTTGCCCCCAGTGACCCCTCAGTAGCTCCTCCTGTTGGTTATGTGAAGGAAAGTGCTCCTGGCAGCAGTGCCTTGCACACAAGGCTGACCCAACATGGACGTGGCTGCCTCTGTGGAAAGAACTGAGGTAAGCTGCATAATCGGGGCTTCTTTACTCAGAAGTGACAGAAACGCAAAGTGAACTAGTTTCAGCCATGAGGAGGCGTGGCAGACACCGTTGATGTCTTTCTCAGTATTGCTCTACCCACCTGAGCTCTGCAGCTGTAGACGTTCCTCAGTACACTGTCAGCTTCACACCTCAAAAGCCGGAATCTCTCTGCTTCTCTGCATTGGAGCTCTCTCCATCTCCACGGCAGGGTGCCTGGGTGTGCTACAGCCGTGACCCAGAATTGCCGGGGAGCAGACACCCCTAGGGACTAACCTCAGCCAATTGAGACGCCAGCTGGTGATAAATGCCCCACCTCCCCATCCTCTGGCGGAATGATGGTGAAATGTGGTCTAGTTTCCAGAGGTCTCCAGCAGGACTGAGCCCCCGTTGCCCACAGCAGCAAGTGACTCGCTCATTATTACGCTCTTATTGGCTTTTTCCTTTCCCTGTCTCACTTCAATCCCTCACTTATGTTCTCTGGTATCACCACCCAAACAGACCACCAAATAGACAAGTCCAAGTCTTTGTCTCCACGTCTAGATTTGAGGCAACCCAAACCAAGACAAGGAGGCTCACTGGGAAAGCTTCATATTGTGACAGGAAGTGCAAAGAGCTTCCTTGGTGCTCACGCTTAGTTGCACCACGGCATGTGGGAAAGGCATGAGGTGCAGGTGGGCCTCAGAAATAACAGAGAAGGAATGTTTGTGCTGAATGTCCTATGCTTCTACTAAACACCAGCACTGTCCCATCCCCACCACCCCTGGGGAGAAAACTGAATAAGCATATGTTCCTGCCTGCAGAGCTTACAAGAGGGAGTGGGTGGTGGACAAAGCTGAGTAAACAAGATAACCCCCGTTAAGTAATATGAAAACAAACAGAAGACTGAAGAAGAGACACGGGCAGAGGGTGGGTGGCATCTCTGTAATAAGAACTGAGATTGATAGGGTGAGGAAAGAACACTTTAGGCAGAGGAAGCTGAAGGTGCAAAGGCCCTGAAGTGGGAGAGTATGTTTCCAGAACTCGCAGTAAAACAGTGCTGCCTAAACATGGAGAAGGTGGCATGACATGAGGTGAGAAAGAAGCAGAGGCCAGCAGGACCTTTGTAGGCCATTTTGGCAACAGGTGCTGGTTTTCTTAGTGTAGTAGGAATCCTTGGAAGGTTTTTTTTTTGTTTTTGTTTTGGCTGCACTGGGTCTTCATTGCAGTATGCTGGTTTTTCTTATTGCGTTGTATGGGCTCTCAAATTATGGTGTGCAGGCTTAGTTGCCCTGCGGCACGTGGGCCCTTAGTTTCCCAACCAAGAATCAAATCCACATCCCCTGCACTGGAAGATGGATTCTTAATCACTGGACCACAAGGGAAGCCCCATTGGAAGGTTTTAAGCAGTAGAGTTATTTGGTTTGAGCTTTGATGAGCTCATATCACTGCTATGTGGAGAATAAACTGTAATAGAATAAGCAAGGAAGAGGGGAGAATATTTAAAAGGCTAGACATGATGGTGGCCTGGACAAAGGTATTGGTGATGGAGATAAAGACAAGCAGAGGTTCAAAGTGTATTTTAGTAGTAGAGTCAAATGTGTCCTTGCTTATGGATTGGATGTGGGAGAATGGAGAAGAGGAATCCAGGTTTCAGACTTGGATCATGAGGCGTGAGGAATGTGGTCAGTGGGTGACAAGTGAAGGTAGCAGCCTCAATAATGAGGTCCACATCTAAAGAGCTCGACACAGGGCCTGGCACATAGCAAGCTCTTAAGATGGGGCATGAAGAATTGAAAGCCATTCTCGCCTCAGAGAGAAATGCTTCAATGGATTGAGGGGGCTGCTTCAAAAACCAGATCACTGCAGGTTGTAGCATGAAGGGTTGAGGCAGCAAGTGGACTCATCTCTTCTAGACCCTTGATAAAGAACAGAAGAAAGGATAGTGGCTGGGTTTGGAAATTTCCAATATGGAGAGAATTTTTTCCGTTGTATCTTATTTCAGTCTGAGCAATATTTAAACATGTTTAGAAGCCAAGGTGCAGAGGTTGACAAAGGTCAAGAGGAGGTCATTGACAAGCAAAAGGATGAAATCTTGCCTCTAGAGGTGGGAACAGATGTTCTTCCCACTGAGAAGGCACTAAAGGGGAAGGCTGAGACTAAGAAGTTTGTAAGAGGGTTTGTGCACTTGGAGGAGGAGGAATGGGGAGAAGCGAGGCCACCTGCTAGCGGCCTCAACTTTCCAAAGGTCTTACAGAAGATAGATACCAGGTGTAATGAACAAAAAGCTGAAAGTACTGCTTAGCAGTGTGCATGGTCCAGCTGGGTTTGGAAACCTCGCTGCCTCAGAGACAGCCATCCATCAACATGGTGACTGTCCTGAAGAACACACATCTCCTGTTGGTCTTCCCCCAGAAGCAGATCTTGAAGTCAGGATTTGTGTACAAGTGATTTATTGACTAAGTGTTTCAGGACTTCCCTGGCAGTCTGGTGGTTAAGACTTTGCCGCCCAATGCAGGGGCACGGGTTCCATCCCTAATCAGGCAGCTAAGATCCCATATGCCTCATGGCCAAAAAACTGAAACATAAAAACACAAAGAGTATTAGAACAAATTCAATAAAGACTTTAAAAATGGTCCACATTAAAAAAAATCTTTAAAAAAGAAAAAGTGTTCCCAGGAAAACTGGAGAACAGAGGAGCGATCTCAAGCCCCACAGAAGGTGTCTTCTGTCTGATCCTTCAGGGGGGTCTGGAGTATAAGTTTCACCATAAAGTTTTGCTCTAACCCGGGAGGAGGAGTGGGGTTGTCATATTCTTGTACCTGTCCATCATTGGGGAAGGGCTGCCCAGACACACAAATTCCCAGGGACTCTGGCTCTCCTTGTGTGTGTGTGTGTGTGTGTGTGTTTCTGAACAGAAACAGTAGCCACCTGGCATATGTACCAGAGATCTGGAATGTTACAGAAACATCATTGCTGCCTGTGTGCCCTTGAACACAATTTTTACCCAGCTCGAATTTTATCCATGGTCAGGATCTGTAAAACTGGGGAGAATCACAGTGATACCACATACTATGCAGGACAATTTCCTAGCTCCTTCCCCTCCTGCCCTGCAAAGCTGTTGCTTTTAAATGAGAACCATAAACATAAATGAGACAATAAATCTGTAAACATTTGCATCCTCCTAGAGGGAAAGAGAGTAAAAGTCTAACTTAAAGCAGGTCACAGAGGCAATGCTGTGAGTTCAGCCAGTGTCTCCTCTTCCTGGCACACAGTGCATGATATTGTCCAGGCTTGCTCACAGTTGCACTGGGGTCATGCGGCCACATTCTGGCCAGTAGGATGTGGGCCCAATTACTGTAAATCAGTGCTCCTCAAACGGTGGTCCATGCAGCAGTGCCCATTTGCAAACTGTATGTTACCAGTTTGCAGTGAGTGAATACAGAAATTTAAAAGTAAGCAGTTAGGGACTTTGACAGCAATTTGACATTGCCACTGCATCCAAGCAGCATTTCCTTTTTCTAGTCATTCATTTTTGTGAAAGTATTGGTCCATGATGGGTTAAACTTTTTTAAAAAACTTGGTCCTTGGATAGTTTGAGAAGCACTTCTGTGAGCCATTCCAGGCCTCGCCCTTTAAAACATTTTATGCCATCCTAGGAAGGTTTCTTCCTCCTCCATAGCAACCTTAGAAGCCACTGGTCCTAGATGTCATCGCTACAGGATGAAAAAGGATCACCAGACACACACCAGATTATGACATGAGTGAGAGAGAAATATTTACTATGTAAAGCTACAGAAATGTGGATATGTTAGTGACACATAACTTAGGATTGTTTGATTCTTAAAAGGAATAATTGCCCTCGTTCTGGAGGTTGGACCAGCTGGGGCCGGGGGACCCACTTGGATGCCTTTTGTCAGGGATGGCTGGAAGGCTGGCTTAGCTGGGACTGTTAACCGGGATATCTACATGTAGCCTCCGCAGGATGATAGTGTCAGGTTAGTTGGCTTCTTAACCTGGAGTTTCAAGGTTCCAAGAGCAGGTAATCCAAGGAAAAGGACAGAAGCTGCATGGCCTTTTATTACCTAACCTTAGAAGTCACATAGGCTCACTCCTGCTGTGCTGCTGGCTGAAGCAGTCACAACCTCGTACAGATCAGGAGAAGGAGGCGTAGACCTCTGTCTCTGCATGGGAGGAGTGTCACAACATTTCAGGTTGTACTTTAAAACTGCCTCACTGTGATTATAACTGGGGGCTCTGCTTCCAGATATCTTGTATTTCCTTCAAACCACCTGACCCCAAGCCTTCTCCATAGCAGATACTCACTAAGTGTGTGTTGATGATCATAGAGGGGAAAGCTAGGAAGATTGCTCCTGTTTTGAGGATAACTGAGTCTGTGTTCATGGGAATTTGAGTTCGTGGATTCTAAGATGCAATTCTTTCACATTTTAGCATCTCTGAAATTGACACTTGTTAAAATTTATGGCATCTTATAATGATGTTTATTAGCAGGGCTTTTTCTTTCTTGAGTACGTAAGATAACCATGTGTCTGTTATCCACCAGTAGCTTATTAGATGAAATATAGTAGATGTCAAGGACTCAATATCTACTCAGTGGAGCCTTAGCTAATGAGAAGTAACGAGAGGAAAGGAAATAATGGGGAAATGCCTACTATCTCTGAGATGAAACTGATGAGCAAATAAAGACGGCCAGATGGAGAGCCAGCAATCACTGCAGTAAGACATTCCTAATGCTGTAAGGAACCCAAAAAGGCGTCATGTCCAAACTCTGCCCAATGGCTGCCCCCCCACCACACTTGCTCCGTACCTATGGAGTCTCTGGACCCACACCCTCCGCCCCTTGTGCTGTAACAGAAAATAGTAATGCTTTGGAAAGCGGCCAGTTGAAGTTCAAATTTGGGCTCTGTCATTTCCCTCTTGGAATTTTAATTTCTTCATCTGCAAAATTAAGTGAGCTAGTGGAAATAGAGCACGTAGTAGGTGATGCACCAATGGTATTTTTTTCTTTTCCTGTGATTAACTCTCCCATCATTTCCAACTTGTTTATTTTCTGCAAGTCTTGAGATAATCCTCTTTATTACTTTGTAGACCATGAGTCTTTGATTTATTAAAACTATTGAGAATATTCTCATACTGTTTAAGATCCTAATCCCAGGTCTGAAGAATCAGACAAAATAGCTCCATATTAACCTTAGAAATATTGCCATCAAGTCACCCACAGCCTGACCTCTCACCCTTCCTGGAGGTTTTCACAGCTGTCTCATTAAGTCATTCAAAGTAAGGAGAAAATAACATATAAAAGAGACTCCTAGTCCAAAGGAAGAAAGCCTAAATTCACTCATGTATTCCTTCAGCCTAACAGCAAATATTTTTGAGCATCTACCACGCACCTCAAACTGCACTAAGCCATGAAAATACATGAAACACGCATAGAACCCATCCATACAGAGTTCACAGTCTGTGAAGGAGACTGATATTAAATACAAAGTTATTACAAAAGGGGTGGATGCACTCAAGGTAGAGAAACCTAATCTAGTTGGGGAACCAGGTTTAGGTATGATTATTAAAAGCAGACCCACAGAGAACTTGTGGGCAGGTAGTTAATTTGGGAAGCAATCCTTAGGAACAGGAACAAGGGAGTGGGGAGAATGAGATGGAAAGACTCTTGTAAAAGCCAGTGAAGGATGCCATAGTGGGCAATTTGCCTTTGTGGGCAACTGAGGTTGAATCCTTCTGGGGACCCTACAAGAAACTATATAGAACACACCTCAGAGTTATCTTACCAGAGGACAGGGAGCCTGGTATTTACCCACTGGGCTGCCCCCAGAACATTAACACACATACACAAACTTCTGAGTTGCATCAATATCAGGGTTTCTCAACCTGGCACTACTGACATTTGAGGGCAAATCATTCTTTTTCTTTAATTCAAATATAGCTGATTTACAGTGTTATGTTAATTACTGCTGTACAACAAAGTGGTTCAATTATACACACACACACATATACACACACATTCTTTTTTAAAGTATTCTTTTCTAGTATGGTTTATCATAGGATATTGAGTATAGTTCTCTGTGTTATACAGTAGGACCTGTTGTTTATCCATTCTGTATATAAAAGCTTACATCTGCTAACCCCAATCTCCCACTCCATCCCTCCCCAAAACCCCTTCCTCTTGCCACCACCAGTCTCTTCTCTATGCCATGATTCTGTCTCTGTTTCATAGATAGGTACATTTGTGTCATATTTTATATTCCACATATGAGTGATATCATATGGTATTTGTATTTCTGTATGGCTTACTTCCGGAGAAGGCAATGGCATCCCACTCCAGTATTCTTACCTGGAAAATCCATGGACGGAGGAGCCTGGTGGGCTGCAGTCCATGGGGTCGCTGAGAGTCAGGCACGACTGAGCGACTTCACTTTCCCTTTTCACTTTCATGCATTGGAGAAGGAAATGGCAACCCACTCTAGTGTTCTTGCCTGGAGAATCCCAGGGAGGGCGGAGCCTGGTGGGCTGGTGTCTATGGGGTCACACAGAGTCGGACACGACTGAAGCGACTTAGCAGCAGCAGCAGCATGGCTTACTTCATGCAGTTTGATAATCTCTGGACCCATCCATGTTGCTACAAATGGCATTATTTCATTCTTTTTTATTTTTAATTATTTTATATTTTGTTCTTTTTAATGACTGAGTAGCATTTCATTGTATGTATGTACCACATCTTTATCCATTCATCTGTTGACAGACATTTAGGATGTTTCCATGTCTTGGCTATTGTGAATAGCGCTGCTATGAACATAGGGGGTGCGTGTATATTTTTGAATAATAGTTTTATTTAGATATTTTCCCAGGAATGGGATTGCTGAATCAAATGGTAATTCTATTTTTAGTTTTCTGAGGAAACTCCAAGCTGTTTTCCACAGTGGCTGCACCAACTCACATTCCCACCATCAGTGTAGGAAGGTTCTGTTTTCTGCATACCCTCTCCAGCATTTGTTATTTGTAGACTTTTTAATGATGGCCATTCTGACTAGTATGAGGTGGTGCCTCATAGTAGTTTTGATTTGCATTTCTTCAATAATTAGTGATGTTGAGCATCTTTTTGTTGCCTATTGGCTACCTGTATTTCTTCTTTGGAGAAATGTCTATTTAGGTCTTCTGCCCATTTTTCAATTGGATTGTTTGTTTTTTTATATTGAGCTGTATGAACTATTGTTTATTTTGGAGATTAATCCCTTGTCAGTTGCTTTATTTGCAAATATTTTCTCCCATTCTATAGGTTGTCCTTTCCTTTGGTTCATGATTTCCTTTGCTGTGCGAAAGCTTATATGTTTGATTAGGTCCCATTTGTTTATTTTTGGTTTTATTTTCACTGTTCTAGGAGATGGATCCAAAAAGATATTGCTGCAATTTATGTCAAAGAATGATCTGCCTGTTTCCCTCCAAGAGTTTTGTAGTATCTGGCTTTACATTTAGGTCTTTAATCCATTTTGAATTTATTTTTGTGTATGGCGTTAGAGAGTATTCTAATTTCATTTTCTTACATGTAGCTGTCCAGTTTTCCCAGCACAACTTATTGAAGAAGTCCCAGCTGTGATCCCAATTTGGGGTGTCACCATTGTGAAAATGATGGGCTTCCCAGGTGGCTCAGTAATAAAGAATCTGCCCACCAATGCAGGAGATATGGGTTTGATCCCTGGGTTGGGAAGATCCCCTGGAGAAGGAAATGGCAACACACTCCAATATTCTTGCCTGGGAAATCCCATGGACAGAGGAGCCCGGCGGGCTACATCCACAGGGTCACAGAAGAATCGGACATGACTGAGCAACTAAACAACATTGTGGAGATAGTATTTAAAACCAGGGTTCAGAGGAGGCCTCCTAGAGAGGGAGTGTAACTAAAGCAGAGATGAGGTTAAAAGGCTGAGCTCTGGAACACAACATTTAGAAGTCAAGGAGAAACTCAGGATGGAGCGGGGCAGGGACAGCTAGTGTTTCATAGTGTTTCACAGAGTTTCCCTTTTGCAACATGAAAAGAGTTCTGTGGACAGATGGTGGTGATGGTAGCTCAACGATGTGAATGGACTTAATGCCCCTGAACTGTACCTCTATAAATGGTCAAGAAGGTCAATTTTGTTCTGTGTGTTTTACCAGAACTTTTTTAAAAAGAGGGAGATAAACAGGTCCAAGAACCCAAATGAAAGAAGTGTTTCCAGAAGGCAGGAGGGATCAACCAGGTCAAAACACTGCTGAGAAACCAAGAGTTAACCAATGGTTTTGGCAACGTGGTGATTTTGAGAGCAGAGCAGGTGACAGCAAATGCTTGCTTGAACTTGGCTCAGAGACAGCATGGGGGATGAGGAAGGCAAGATGGACAGGGTAGCTAACTTTTCAGGTGGCAGAAAAATGAGGCCAGTGGCTGGAAGTGGACTCTTATTTTAAGATGAAAGATAATCCAACATATTTCAGGGCTGAGACTGGAATGACCCCACAGAGGGGGAAACATTGATGAGGCAGGAAAGAGAGGCAAGACACTTGTCACCAGGGCACTAAGCCAGAGCAGCCGCGAGTGGTGGGGATCCGATTTACGGAGACAGCGTGGGAGCAGGGGCAGCTGACGGGTGTGACCAGAGCAGAAGCCTGTGGACGCAGAGGTGAGCTGGATGGGCCGCTTGCCATGGGGAGGGTAAGGATGTGCACTTCTGACTGCGAATAATTTTGCAGTGAAATAAGAAGTGTGACTGGCAGCTGACAGTAAAATGTAAAGGAAGAAGTTTCAGAGTTTTGAGAAGGTTTAAAATAGCCCTCTCAGACAGGGAGAGGGTATTTCTTGGAAACGTAGTTGGACTGGGAGGCAGCTCTTGAGGTCAAATTAAGGTTTTTGGTCATAAATTTCAAGTGAGACCAGGATAAATTTTCATCTGAATATATATTAGTTTTATTGTTAATAAGTTCCTAATATGTTTCTTCAGTTTTCATTTCCTCTCTCATTCATTATATATAAGAATTTTTAAAGTATTTCTAAGAAATAAGGAGTATGTTTTTCTTGAGGAGTATGTTTTATACAACTACAAGCCACCAAAATATATCAATCATGAACCTGTAGGTACTGACAACTTTTTGTCAAAATATAGAGAGCCGAAAGTATTATAAATACACACACAAAAAAAGCTTTGACAAAAAACCTCTTTGGAATTTGGAAAACCACCTAGTTTAAAATGGATATAAAAGGTTGTAATATTACAGTGTTTAAACTTGATTGAATATATAGATGTACATACATATGTGATTATATATGTATAATATATAATACATGATATATATGTATAATATATCATATGTATATATATATATACACACACACATAAATTTTTCATTCAGCATCCATTTCTTACTGTCACAAAATATTTACAGAAGTGTTTAAGGCTCTATGAAACAAAGAAAACCTTAAATCTCCAAATTTAGGAATTACATATTCTACAATCTCTGACCTGAATGCTGAAAAGCTAGAAATTAACAATACAAACAAAGAAATAGAACTGTTAGGAAAATAAATAGTAAAATACTCTTCTAAGGAATTCCCTGGCAGTCCAGCTGTTAGGACTCCGTGCTTTCACTGCGTAGGGTGCAGGTTCAATCCCTGATTGGGGATCTAAGATCCTGAAAGCTGCATGGTACAGCCAAAAAAAAAATAATAATAAAATAAAATACTCTTCTAAATAACTCAAAGGCCAAAGAAAATAATCAAAATTACAATTATGACCCCATTATAAATTAACCACAGTGAAAACAGTGTGCCCTCAGAGGAAAATTCTAACCCCTAAAACTACCTTTTAATTGGAGACAGTGCAATATAGCACATCATGTTTTTCAATTTACTACAAAGGCAAAAAATAGAAAGGCCTAGAGAGGTACCTAGGGAAATTGCCGCAGTACATATCTTCTCTTTTAGATCATGCTTTTGAGATCCAATTTAGCAAGCTCAAATATGTCCTGCTTAGAAATAAATGACTTGAACTGGGAGCTCGCAGCAGTCACAACTTGATCCCAAAATGATCACTAACATCTCATCTTGCCCATCTCTTGCATCTCAGAGGTGTGGTCAGACCAAAAAAGTGTCCTGCCTTGCTTTCAAGGTCAAGGAAATAGGAGAATAAGGGACTCTGTCTTTTCTTTCTCTGTCTACTGTGCCCAAATGAATAGTCCTTATTTCCTTTTTATGTGTGTGTAGTGATGGATGCTTGGTTAGGTTCATCTGCACAGGCAGGTTAGATATGAGGAGGAAAAGCCTTTGGCTCCACCCTAATGCTTTAGGTTAACTGAGACGTCCTTAGGAACACGTATAAGTGTGTTCCAGCTTAAATACGGAAGATTACAAAAGTGTACAAGGGTCAAAGAAACAGCTGTTTGGAAAAGTAAAGGGCATCATTGAGACAGGAAAAATGAAGTAGGTAGACAAACACAGTATATGCATTGAGGTGACAGAAAATGCACTAAGTTGGTTCAACATACATTACCAGGCACCAAAGAATGAGATATGAAGCATGTCCTCAAGGGACTCATAGCTGATACTCTCATGCAATGAGCGCTTTCCTCGTCAAGGCTGGGATTAGAGTTGAAATCTGGTGCGATCCAAATGAAAAAAATGTATATAGAATTATTTGAAAGATTAGAAAGCACTGAATTCTATGATATGATTTTCACTATTTATTACTTGATGAAAATGTTCTCCTCAGTGATTGATATATAGCAAGAATTAGCAAACTATGCCCTGCTGCCTATGTTTATAAATAAAGTTTTATTGGACTGCAGCCACACCTGTTCATTGCATATCATCCATGGCTGCTTTTCCCCTACAAAGGCAGAGTGGAGTAGTTTTCATAGAAATGACACAGTTCAAATTTGCTATCTGTCCTTTACAGCAAAAGTGTGCCATCTTCTGATATATAATGTTATTCAAGTGTTCCCTGGGTCAGTCAGTTCTCCTGAGTCATCTTTTTCCTGTGGAGAATAACTATTTTCATGCATAAAAATAACCACCCTCACTCAAAAAATACTTTAAAATCATGTGAAAAGCATGATGGTATATTCTCAACTGTTTATTATATTACTATATAAATATAATGTATATTATATAATGTGATTAACACAAATTATAATTATTATTTTGTATGTTACTGAATTATTAGAAAAAATTTTGCTTTTATTACTGAAAAAGTATATTCTGCAGTTTGGTAACTTGTGCCTTTCTAGTCTTTTAAAAAGGAAAGCTTTTTTTCCTTCAGTTGTGACAGTCTGCTTTGTAGAAGAAATCATTGCTTTGTGTTAAGGTGACTTGCTTTATTCTGTTTTATTATTGCCAAGCAACCTCATCTTAAATCCCAAAGTTCTAACTTCTTTTAATAGACATAGAGGTATTATCTGAGTTCCAAGAATTTATATTAAGCTCTTACAAAATGTATTATGAATGTAGCCCACACAAACACTGAAATATAACTCTGGGACAGCTGCATTAGACCCAAGGTTGGTTTCAGCTATCATTTAATCTTTGAATATAATAAATATCCAACAGTAAAAAACCCTTGGAGAAACTAAGATTTTAATTGGCTTGGTTTAATCCCACATAGGCATTTGTGATCCTCAGAAACCTGCAGCCACAGCCGAGTGACCTAACCAAGATGGCAGCATGAACTTGCTTCTTCCCTGCCAAGTATTATTTTGTATATACTCTAAAAATCATCACTCCATCCAAAACCAACAGAGTTGCCATCTTTTTCTTCGTTTGGTTTTGGCATTGGCCATGATGAGCAGCATGCAGGATCTTAGTTCCCTAACTGGGAATCAAACCCATGCCCCCTGCAGGGGAAACGCAGTATCCTAACCACTGGACCACCAGGGAAGTCCCTGGATTTGCTACCTTTTAATATTTGAATAAGGTTTTAAGAAGAAAAAAAAGCCTTTGGTTTATTTGAACTAAACCTTAGGAAATCACTTCTGAGGCTCTGAAGAAATAAGAACTAGGCAAGCATTAGTTTTGAAAACCTAAAAGATAGTCATACTTAATATTCAGTCCTCGTTATTACCAATTGGACACATCACTCCCCCAGTCCCTAATTTCTCTTCTAATAGTTTCTTCTAGTCACCATTCATTGAGTCATTTTGAAAGTGTTAGGTCACCTGTTGTTGAAGGCTGATATTGTCCCAAAATAGAAATGTAGAAGCAGCCTAGGCCAAGAAAGGCCTTAGAGTGAAACATACATTAACAGGGGAAGATTCTGGAAAGTAGACCAAAAAAAGGAAGAATCCTGTTTGATTAAAGTTATCAAAAGATTCTTGGTGACTCTGAATATATTTTATGTTCACATTTAATCTGAAGAGAAGTATTTACCCACTAGCCATCTACTTTTGGGCATAGGCAGGCTTTAAAGTCACAATTGGCAGTTTTCCCATTAGTAGATGTTGTGGATTTACTGTGTGTCCCCCAAAATTCGTTGGGGAAATTACATTCCCCAAAGTATGTGGAAGTACTAAGCCCCAGCACTTCAGAATGTGACCTCATTTGGAAATAGGGTAGTTGTAGAAGTAATCAGTGAAGAAATGAGGTCATAATGGAGTTGGGTGGGCCTCTAACCCGGTATGACTGGTGTTCTTATACAAAGGGGAGATGTGGGCACAGACATGCATACAGGGAAAATGCCATGTGAATATGAAGGTCATGTGAAGATACATCCTGGGAATGTATCTACAAGCCCAGGAAAACCACATTTTCCCAGCAAACCACCAGAAGCTAGAGGAGAGGCATGGAACAGATTCTCCCCCAGAACCAACTCTGCCCAAACCTTGATCTGGACACTTCTAGCCTCTAGAACTATGAGATAATAAATTTCTGTTTAAGCCAGGGGTCCCCAGCCTCTGGAATCTGATGCTTGATGAGCTGAGGTGAAACTGATGTAATAACAATGGAGATAAAGTACACAGTCAATGTAATGCACTTGAATCATCCCAAAACCATCCCCCTCATCCCGGTCTGTGGAAAAATTGTCTCCCATGAAACTTGTCCTTGGTGCCTACGCCATCCAATTTGTGGTGCTTTGTTATGGCAGCCCTAGGAAACTACTACAGTAGCATCCGTATCAAATTCTCAGTCAGCATCTACACACCTGTAACAGCACCACTGTGGGTCACAAGGCCTCTCCCTAGGCCCACGCCTTCTGTAGACCACTCTGAAGGAAACTCTAGTCAGCTCTACATAGACTCTTGTTCCTCTATATGATAACATTCAGTTCACATTTTCATTCCTCAACTAAAGCAGCTATTTCCCAGCTTTATCAATTTTTCACTTCTGGTTTCCAAATTAAAGTGCTCTGGCAAGTATAGAATGATACATATGTTCTTTCTTTACTCCTCATTGAATTAAAATACACAATATCTATAAAAAGATGTTAGTTTCAAAATACAAATAACCATAATACTTATCGAATGTTTTTTCTAAATCAAGATACGCACAATTACCTCTAATATATGATCTCAATTTGTTTCATTGTTTTTCTCTTGATGAACACTTAATATACAAGGACCCATCACATCTTTGTACTTGAGTTTTGTTCCACTAAACCAAAAAAAATCTCAAATGTGAATTATTCACATTCTTACTTAAAACATGTTTAAGGTAATAAAAGAAGCCTAATGAAAGTAAAATAGTCAACTTTGTGAGATAAAAGGATTTGGCAGCTTTAACTATGATTTAATCCATAAGCCATGAGTAAAGTGGGAAAGAATGTACACATAATATGACTAAAACATAACTAATGTCTTCTGTATTGAGTGTGTGAAGTGTTTTGGTGACATCACTTATTCCACTGTGCAATCTAATAAGTAGTACTAGTATTTTCCCCATTTTATAAATGTAGAAACTGAGACACCAAGAAATTAAGTTAATAGCTCAGGGTCACAGAGCTAGTCATTGGTGGAGCAAGAGTGCCGCTTAGGCAGCCTGACTCCAGTCTGCACACTAACCCCTCTCTGATACAGCCTCTCAACATCCTGGCACATTTTGTTCTGCATGCTAGAAGTGGAACCAAAACAAACCATAGTCACTTAAAGACGCTGGGCATTCAAGAGTTGGGGAAGTTGATTTTTAATGTTCTTAGAAACACTTAATGATCATCTTTTCTAACAGATCCATCATCTTTTAAAATAGTTACAACAGTTGAGAGGTAGGAGTTATTTGCTTTTAAAGATGGAGAGCTCATAAGGAAAGAGTCTGTATGGACTTCACATTAATAAGATCAGATACTGAGGAAATCTGTGACATGCGTAGGAAAGACTTGCTTTTCAAGGCAACTGACAAGCTTTTAGGCTAAAGTACTGATTGTACAAAAAGAGATGAACCCCTGTCCCAAAGTCCAGGGCAAAACTGTGAAGCCAGTGAAACCCAGGGTCTGTGTCATAATGCCTCTTGTTTTGCGTTCCTATCTTCAATAAAACCAGCCTCAGGAGTTAAGAGAAAGATGGAGGGAGGGAGAGAGAGAGGTGAGGAATCCTAGTGTGGGTTCCCCGGACGCAGAACCTGAGGCAGGGATTCTTGTCCATGTGGTTTTGGTGAGAATGCTCTGGGGAGAAGGGACATGAGAGAAGCAGGACAGGAAGGGTTCAGTGTGGTCTCAACTGGAGACCAGCTTTAGCCTGATCCCGTGGAAAGCTCTGGAGTACACATGGCACCATGCCAATAAGGCATCAGCATTGTCACCCCTATATTTTTTTTTCTAGGAGGTTGGGGGCGGGAGAAGCTACTGTTGGGTCAAGAGCAACTCTTTGGAGACGGGGTCCCCAACACTCACTGCAGCTGGAAGACTAGGGCCCCGACCCGCAAAGGAGATCTGCGAGGAACACCAACAGCACCCACTAGGCTTGGAGAGGTTGTCCTACAACGAGCGTCTTTTCAGTGATCGCTTCCCCCAAGAATCCTCCCCCGAACCTCTGCTGTAGGTCTGAGAGAATGCCCCTTTTTCATGCAGCACGACCACACTTTCATGCATTTTCCTTTGACTCTAGCAAGCAAACAGGTTTCTCATGCTAAAAGTATTGGACTTCTACAACGAATACCAAAACTGGAAGGAGGGCTAGCTGTCTCCCATATATCAAAGATACCCTTCTAGCCACTGGCATGATAATCTGACTCCATCTTTCCCTCTATCTTTTGTTAGTCTGCTTTCTACAGTGGCCTGCCTCCACCACTGTTATTTTTTTTCCCTCCAACTTCTGTTCTCTGTTGCTCTTTCTGACTCCATCTGAAGCTACCGGCACAGTCTATCATGGGCTTCCAGTTTCTAACATTGCCCAGGGTCGTCTTCAAAATGACAGGCCACAAAGATGGGGCTTTGGGCTAAGGATCTTTCAAACAGGGAAGCCATGCTTTGATCTCTTGTGTATATTGGCCTTCTTCTTGAGCTATTGTTTGAAGATGGGGCTCAGTGACTTTACAGAGTTTCAAGCACACTGGTGTCTCCCACAGCTGCATCTACAGTATTTTATTTGAGGAAGCTGAGTCCTTCTATAGACCAAAGATTCTGATATTTGTGCCATGGATCCCTTTGCATCTAGTAAAGCCATTGGGTCCCTTCTCAGAAGGTTTTTAATGCAAAAAATAAAATACATAGTACTATAAATCTAACCAATTATATTGAAATACAGGTATAAAAATATTTAAAATCAATCTGTGGTATAATAATATTTGTGTTTGTTTATTAGTGCATTAAAAACTAAAGTCTAGAAGTAATTCTGTTAACTCTCATAATTCCCAAGTGATGAGCATAAATGATACGGCAACATGGTAATGTCCTGGAAAATATCTATTCCGTTGGTGATAAAGTTACAGATCAATGCCTCATATCACTGTGGTTCACTGCCTATATTCGTAATTGAAATAGATGCTAAATTTCAGTTAGAGGATAGTGAAAAGAAAAATATAAGTCCTTAAGCCCCCTGAATGAACTCCAGGTTAAGAAGCCCTGGTGAAGATAGAGTTTAGAAAATAGGTATCATGCCATTCTTCAGTTCAGTTCAGTCACTCAGTCACGCCCGACTCTTTGCAACCTCATGGACTGCAGCACGCCAGGCTTCCCTGTCCATCAGCATCTCCCAGAGCTTGCTCAAACTCATGAACATTGAGTCGGTCATGCCATCCAACCATCTCATCCTCTGTCATCCCCTTCTCCTCCTGCCTTCAGTCTTTCCCAGCATCAGGGTCTTTTTCAGGAGTCAGTTCTTTGCATCAGGTGGCCAGAGTATGGAGTTTCAGCTTTAGCATCAGTCCTTCCAATGAATATTCAGGACTGAATTCCTTTAGGATGGACTGGTTGGATCTCCTTGTAGTCCAAGGGACTCTCAAGAGTCTTCTCCAATACCACAGTTCAAAGCATCAGTTCTTCGGTGCTCAACTTTCTTTATGGTCCAACTCACATCCATACATGACTACTGGAAAAAACATAGCTTTGACTAGACAGACGTTTGTTGGCAAAGTAATGTCTCTGCTTTTTAATATACTGTCTAGGTTGGTCATAACTTTTCTTCCAAGGAGCAAGCATCTTTTAATTTCATGGCTGCAGTCACCATCTGCATTGATTTTGGAGCCCAAGAAAATAAAGTATCTCACTGCTTCCACTATTTCCCCATCTATTTGCCATGAAGTCGTGAGACCGGACGCCATGATCTTAATTTTCTGAATGTTGAGTTTTAAGTTTGCCATTCTTACAAACTGTTAAATAACTCGTACAAACACATACACACACAACAAAAATGACACGTTTGTGCCACATTCCTTGAAGTTGAATGCCATGACTTGGCTCCCAGAAAGCCCCAGTGGCCCCTGCTTCTTTCCAGGTCCAAGATCATCTATCTCACAGTCCTTGGGAACAGGGTCAAACACTAGACAGATGCCCAGAATCTCCTTGAAAAGTAAAAAGAAAGCATTTTAGGGGACATTTACACCTAAACTCCCCACAAATTTGTAATATGAAAGTTCAGCAGTAGAAAATCACTTGCCCAACACAGTGTGAGCTATGTGGTTTGCAAGATGTTAATTGCAGTTGGCACTTCTGAGGCTGGTGTGAGATGTGTTGGCCTTCATCTCCCAAGTTGTTTCTGACCTACTTTCTTCCTGACCACCCCACTAGAAAAAAGAAGGAGGAAAAAACTGAATTTGCTTTAAGTGTTTTCTGAGGACTTTTAATTAAAATATTTTGATGGATAATGTGCTTTCATAAAAATTTTAATGGAAGTTGTCTTTAGAGCTCATATTTTATGTCAGCGGGCAGTTATGACCTAGATTGAACAAAATTTAGGCCTGACTCATTTTTCTATTAATATAGTGATAATCCCCCATGAATATTCATATTTTCTCCATTCTTAATGTTTTTATGTATCTCCCTTAGATGAAACAGCTTAAAATTTCCATTTTATCATACAGGAAATAAGCACAGTAGATTTCAAACAGCTTCCTTCATGGGAAGCTTCCTTCATGGGTAAGGAAGGGCTTCCCCTTCACTGGGGCTTCCTTCATGGTTCAGTGGTAAAAAAAAAAATCCGTCTGCAATGCAGGAGACGTGGGTTCAATCCCTGGGTTGGTAAGATCCCCTGAAGGAAGAAATGGCAACCCACTCCAGTGTTCTTGCCTGGGAAATTCTATGGACCGAGGAGCCTGGAGGGCTACAGTCCATAGGGTTACAAAAGAGTCAGACACAACTTAGTGACAACATAAATGTAAATTTTACCAAACTTGGTTTAGTTTATTTCACTGATTTTTATGTAAACGCATTTTAATCCTCAAGTGAAACTCCAGTCAAATGAGTCTCAATCCTTGAAGACCATTTTATACATCAAATTCTTTCTTCCCACTCCATAAGGTCTCTCTTCCTCCAGCAAAAGCATCTTTATTCCATCCTTTACTGCTCAAATGTTCTAAATTTCAATCTATTTGTTTAACAAATATTTTACTAAGATGTTCTCTCTAATGGGCAGTGAACTAGACCTGGGGATGCAATAATAAACAAGATGTCTTCTGATCCCTGAGGGCCTCATAGTGAGGAAGACAGATAAGGCTAACCAGACTGGTGGTACAATAGAGGCAAGAACTGAAAGCAGTAGAGGTACTGAGGAGCTTATCATCCATCTGTTTAAGAAACTAAGATGAAACTTCAAAGAGATAAATGATTTTTTTTGAATTGGGTCCTGAAAGATGAGTAGGAGTTTTACAAGTGAAAAAGCCTGGAAGAAAACTCTCTAGGTTTTAGTTATAGAATTTTCAGAAAGCAAAATTAATTAAAAATTTGAAAAGTAAACCTAAAATATTAATCCAAAAACTGGATGAGAAGATGAAATACATCCTTGAGCCTATCTTATACCCAGAAGTTTGTACTTCCCACTCCCTTACCCCTATTTTGCCCCTCCCCGCTCCACACTGGTAACCACTAGTTTGTTCTTTGTATCTGTGGGCCTGTTTCTTTTTTGTTATATTAACTAGTCTGTTGTATTTTTAGATTCCACGTATAAGTGATATCATCAGTATTTGTCTTTCTCTCTCTGACTTATTTCCTTTGGCATAATACCCAAGTCCATTCATATTGTTGCAAATGGCAAAATTTCATTCATTTTTATGGCTGAGTAGTATTTAGTTCAGTTCAGTTCAGTCGCTCAGTCATGTCCGACTCTTTGTGACCCCATGAATCGCAGCACACCAGGCCTCCCTGTCTGTCCATCACCACCTTCCGGAGTTCACTCAGACTCGCGTCCACTGAGTCAGTGATGCCATCCAGCCATCTCATCCTTGGTCGTCCCCTTCTTCTCCTTACCCCAATCCCTCCCAGCATCAGAGTCTTTTCCAATGAGTCAACTCTTCGCATGAGGTGGCCAAAGTACTGGAGTTTCAGCTTTAGCATCATTCCTTCCAAAGAAATCCCAGGGCTGATCTCCTTCAGAATGGACTGGTTGGATCTCCTTGCAGTCCAAAGGACTCTCAAGAGTCTTCTCCAACACCACAGTTCAAAAGCATCAGTTCTTCAG
>SJYX01015760.1:87181-137378 GCA_006410675.1 Oreotragus oreotragus | reverse complement strand
AAAAAAAAAAAGACAGCAAAATGGAACATCTGTGTTAGGTGTGCAAATATCTGGAAGTTTCCTAGACACTTTGCTTCCATGGCATATGGTTATGGCTACCATGTTGGCCAAATTAAAAACATAAGCACATGATTTTGACAAAAGATTCTTGCACTTCTTTCAGGTGTAAAAGACAGTGAGAGAAACATCGTTTGGAAACCAAAATGTTGGAATTTGAAGACATTTCAGTAGTTTATAGTAGTAGTTTCTAGCTTCTCTTAAAGAACAGAACACTTTGTCCCTGAGATCTTGGATAGAACCTCAATATATAAAATCAACAAAAGCGAGGCTTCTCTATTAAATCATAGATGAGGGAGTTCCCACTCCACATCCCCCTCTGCTATGCCCTCCCCTTACCGTAGAAGTCCTTGAGATAATGCCCCAAAGCCCCACAACCCCGCCTTCTAAGTAAAGCTTAAAACCCCCTGAACATTGTATGTAAAATAAACACAAGAAGACTCAAAAAGGTAGAGAGAAGAAGTCAGAAAAGCTAGAGGGTTTGGACCCTGAAGAAAAACATGGTGGTGAGTTCTTGGTTTTTCAGCCTTTTGATTTCGGCTCAAATATCCCAGTCCAGGTACTGCAGAATCTGGCAAACTGGAAACACCAACGGCCACAGACCCAAAAAAAACCCTCCAAAAACCTGCCCTCTTTAGCCAAAGGACCATAAAAGAGACATCCTAGAAAGACAAAAAACTTCAACAATGGCCATTTGTCTCCAGGTAAACTCCATAGAAAGACTGCAGCCACCACCACCATCTTCATCAGCAAAGGAAAGTGTGGGAAACCCATATTTGCACACTGTCCAGGCTGTCACAAGGCACTGAAAGCTCTCCAAAAGGATGTCATCAGGGGTGACCAAGTAAGGAGCTAGGACCTTCGTCTCTTCCAGGCTGAAGATGGTTCAGCCACCTGCTGGCGTCAGCAGGGACCACGTGGGAAACCTGGACTTCCATTCCCACCTGAAAGGAAGGAGGAACCCCTCCCTCTCCCACTGGAGTGATGTCAGAGGCGGCCTAGCAGGGAGTCCAGACTTTCGCCACCATTCAGTGGCAACAAGGACTCCCACCCGTATTGTCAATGGAAGCTTTGTGGGGAGCAATAAAGAGGTACCCCTGTTCCTCTAAGCCAGGGTAGTTCCCAGAGGCCCAATAAGGAGGGAACCTGAACTCTCACCTCAAGCCTGCAGTAATGAGAAGCCCTTCTTGCCCAGGTGTCAATGGAGGCCAGTGGAGAACCTGGATTTCTACCCATGCCTAGCAGTAAGAAGGCAGTACACACACACCCCCTCCCTGCTAGAGTGACCTCAAAAGAGGTCAGCTAAAACAGAAGGCTTAAATAAGATCCAGTGTCTCATAACATAATATCAAATGTGTCCAGGTTTCAACCAAATATCACATGTCACACGAAGAACTGGAAAAGCTCAACTTGAATGAGAAAAGACAATAACAGACACCATCACTGGGATGATGCAGATGTTATAATTATCTGTCAAGGATTTTAAAGTAGCCATCATAAAAATGCTTCGGTGGGCAATGATGAACACACTTAAAACAAATGAAAAATCAGAAAGTCTCACCAAAATAATATAAGGTGTAAATAATCTAATGGAAATTTTACAAGTGAAAATACAATAGGCAAAATTAAAAATTCAATGAATGAGCTCAACTGCAGAATGCAGAGGATGGACATGAAAACTGGTGAACTGGAAGACAGAACAATAAAAATTACCCAATCTCAACAATAGAGTAGACTGAAAAAAAAAAAAAATGAACAGAACCTCAGAGAGCTGTGGGACTGTAACAAATAATCTAACGTCTGTGTCATCAGAGTCCCAGAATGAGAGGAGAATGAGGGTCCGGCCTAAAAAGTATTTGAAGAAATAATGGCTAAAATGTTTCCAAATTTGGCAAGTGACACAAAAAGATTCAAGAAGCTGAGTAGACCCCAAATGGGATAAACCTAAGCAATTTCACACAAAGATACATCATCACTGGGAATTCCCTGGTGGCCTAGTAGTTAGGACTCCTCGCTTTCACTGCTGAGGGCCTGGGTTTGATATCTGGTTGGGGACCTAAGATCCCACATGCTGCCCAGGATGACCAAGAAAAAAAAAAAAAAAAAAACAGTAAAAAATGGGTGGATGGCCTAAATACAAATTTCTTCTAATAAAACATGTGAATGGCCACGCAGCACAAGAAAAGATTCTTGACGTCAATATTTACTGGAGAAATGCCAATCAAAGCTACAATGAGATCTAACCTCACACGAGTCAGAATGACCATCATCNAAAAAAAAAAAAAAAAAAAGAACGGTAAAAGATAAATCGTCGTCAAACTCCTGAAAAGACAAAGGACAAATCTTGAAAGCAGTGAAAGAGAAATGACACATTACCTATAGGGAAAAGAATTCAAATGGCAGCAGATTTCTCTTAAGGAACTAAGGAGATTGGAAGGACGTGGCATAAAATTTCTGAAGTAATAATGAAAAGAACAGAACCGCCAACCAGAATTTTACATCCAGTAAAAATGACCTTTAAGAATAAAAAACGTAATAAAGATATTCTCAGATGAAGGGAAATAAAAGGGAATCTGTCACTAGCAGACCTATGCTAAAATAATAGCTAAAGGAAATTCTCCAAACAGAAAGGAAATGCTAAAAGAAGAAAATCTTGGAACATCAGAGAGGAAGAAAGAATAACGGAGAGAATCAAAACATGGATAAGTGCAACCGACTTTCCTTCTTGAGTTTTCTAAATTATGTTTGACAGTTGAAGCAAAAATTATAATACCACCAGGAAGAGTTCTCAATGTATGTATAGGAAATGTTTAAGACAATTACATTATCCATGGGAGAGGGTAAAGGAACATAAAAAGAAGTTGGATTTTACCCTTCACTCAGACTTGTAAGATGCTCAAACTAGTAGATAGTGACGAGTTATGTACATGTAATATAGTAACGAGCAACCATTTATTCAGAGAGAGACTCAGAAACAATAAATCAAATAAACAGAAACTAATCATGAAAACACAAATACATAAAAATGGAATTCTAAACAATGTTCAAGTAGGAAGACAGGAAAAGAAAAAAAACAGAGTACAAACAGAAAACAAAGAGAAAAAGTGACAACTTCTTTCAAGAATGTAGAGTAGAGACTTCTTCCCTGGTGGTCCATTGACTGGGGCACTGATCTCCCAATGCAGGGGGCCTGAGTTCCATCCCTGGTCAGGGAAGTAGATCCCACATGCCGGAACAAAGATCCCACCACAAAAGGCCCAGCCCAGCCAAATAAAAAATTAATAAGTAAATAAAAGGAATTTAAAAGAAAAGAATGTAGAGTAACTGGATCTCTCTCTTACATTTTTGGTGGGAATATAAAATGGTACAGCCACCCTGAAAAATAGTTTCACAGTTTCTTAAAAAACTAAACATATACTTACCTTATGACCCAGCAGTCTTACTCCTGGGCATCTATCATAGAACAATGAAAACTTATAACCACACAAAAATCTATGTAACTGTATTAGTAATAGTCCAAAACTGGAATCAACCAAGATGTTCTATTATAAGTGAATGATTCAACAAACTGTGCTACATCCATACCATGGAATCCCACTCAGCAATAAAAAGGAACTATTGATATTACACAGCAATTTGGATGCATCTCAAGGACACCACACTGTCCTTGAAAAGCACAATCTGAAAAGGCCACAGACTGTATAATTACATTTATGTAACATTCTCGATATGACAGAAGTATAGAGACAGAGCTAATTAGTGATTACGAAAGGTTGGGGCTAGTTAGGGTAGAACCTTAAAGGAATAGCATGAGGGAAATGTTTGTGGTGATGGAACATTTCTGTATCTTGATTGTGGTTCCTTCAATCAATCATTATTTCAAAATAAAGCTTTTTTGAATGGTCAGACTGAACTGTATCAAATGTGAGTAAGAAGGTTAGAGTAACTGGAACTTTTATTCACTGCTGACAGGAGTATAAACTGATAGAATCACTTTGGAAAACACTTTGACCGTATCTACTGAATCTAAATGTGTATGTATGTGTGTGTATAGCCAAAAGGTACACACACATACCCACACACCCCTTTCGATTTGGCAACTCCATTCTTTGTTATATGCTCAAGTGAAATGAGAACAGATGTCCACCAAAAGACCCATAAAAGAATGTCCATGGTGTTTTATTCATAATATTCAAAACCTAGAAACAACTCGAATATCCATGACCATTAAAATGGATGAGTAGATTGAGGTGTATTCATACAGTGGAAACGAGACAACCATGGAAAGAACTGAGGACTGCTTCACACAACCACACAGAGGAACCACAGACACTCTGCTGAGCAAAAGAAGCCGGACACAAAGGAACACACACATATTGTATGATTCTGTTTGTGTAAAAGGCGAGAACTGACAAAACCAACCAACAGAGGTGATAGAGGTCAGAATACTGGTGACCTCAGAAGAGGAGTGTGGTTAGTGACTGGGAAAGGGCATGAAGGCGTCTTCTAGGGCTCGGGATGTGCCCTGTATCTTACTCTGGGTGGTGTCTCTGGGCACGTATACCTATGTAAAAACTCATCAGGCTGTACACATAAGATTAGAGCACTTTACCATATGTAGGGAAAACTTCAATAAAAAGTAAAAAAGAAAAAAACTACAAAAAGACAAACCGAACTGGTACTGGGAGACTGCTGTGCACTGTCTGCGCGCGGTATGTGAGGGACACAGATACTCCTTCTTGCGTGTTGCGGCCTCTGGCATGGAACGCCCTTCTCACCTCTGCCGCCTCTCTTGGTGGCAGCGTTTCAGCTCCAAATCTGGAGTCCCTGGCTCTTCAGGCCAGGGTTACGTTATACTCTACATTTACTTACCTCAGTTAAGGAAGTGATCGAACCTTGGGTGAATATCTGTTTTTCGCAAGGAATAATGCAGCACAGTGCTTAGGCATGGACTGTGAAAGCAGACTACATTGCCTGGATCTGAACCTCTGCTCTGTCACTCATTCAGCCTACTTGGGGCAAGACCTTCAGCTCTGTGGCTCTTCAGTTTCCTCCCAGCAGGATTATGATGTCCAGTAAAGTCTAAACTAAAGTTAGGTAAGATAGAGACTTTCCTGGTGGTCCAGTGGCTAGGACTCTGCACTCCCAGTGCAGAGGTCCCAAGTTCGATCCCTAGGCAGGGAACTAGATCCCACATTGCCCCAACTAAGAGTTCACATCCCACAATTAAACATCCCACATGCCACAACTGAGACCTGGTGCAGCCAAATAAATAAAGTTACTAATTTACGCAAGATGATAAGCCAGTGTCTGATAGTTAGGAGCAAGAAGCAAATCTGATTCATTCCTGGGTCCTAAATACTTACCATAGTGCTTGCCACACAGCAAATGATGGTAGAGTCTAATGGTTTAAAAAAGGGTTTCTGGAGCCACAGAGACTCAGGTGTTCAAAACCCAGCTCTCCCTCTTACCAGCTGTGTGGCTTTGGGCACACAAGTTAACCTCTCTGATGTCAGTTCCCTTGTTTATACAATGAGAGAATTAAGTGTCGATTCATAGATTTAGCACCATGCTGATGCATAGTAGAAACTCAGAAGTGTTTGCCTAAAGGTAAATATCTGTGTGACGGACTTGAACTGCAAAGGGGTTGCAGTTGAATCTACAAAGTGAACAACTGTACTTCTCTGAGTAATCCGAGCCTAAAGGTTCCATGGAACTTAGGAGGAAATATTTGCCCCCAGAGTGTCCATTATGGCTGAAACTTATCATGTACTCTTGGGGGAAGGTAAACTTCTTTTACTTCAGACTCCACCTCTGAAGGGAGAGANAGTCCCTGGCTCTTCAGGCCAGGGTTATGTTATACTCTACGTTTACTTACCTCAGTTAAGGAAGTGATCGAACCTTGGGTGAATATCTGTTTACAATTTTTCGCAAGGAATAATGCAGCACAGTGCTTAGGCATGGACTGTGAAAGCAGACTACATTGCCTGGATCTGAACCTCTGCTCTGTCACTCATTCAGCCTACTTGGGGCAAGACCTTCAGCTCTGTGGCTCTTCAGTTTCCTCCCCGCAGGATTATGATGTCCAGTAAAGTCTAAACTAAAGTTAGGTAAGATAGAGACTTTCCTGGTGGTCCAGTGGCTAGGACTCTGCACTCCCAGTGCAGAGGTCCCAAGTTCGATCCCTAGGCAGGGAACTAGATCCCACATTGCCCCAACTAAGAGTTCACATCCCACAATTAAACATCCCACATGCCACAACTGAGACCTGGTGCAGCCAAATAAATAAAGTTACTAATTTACGCAAGATGATAAGCCAGTGTCTGATACTTAGGAGCAAGAAGCAAATCTGATTCATTCCTGGGTCCTAAATACTTACCATAGTGCTTGCCACACAGCAAATGATGGTAGAGTCTAATGGTTTAAAAAAGGGTTTCTGGAGCCACAGAGACTCAGGTGTTCAAAACCCAGCTCTCCCTCTTACCAGCTGTGTGGCTTTGGGCACACAAGTTAACCTCTCTGATGTCAGTTCCCTTGTTTATACAATGAGAGAATTAAGTGTCGATTCACAGATTTAGCACCATGCTGATGCATAGTAGAAACTCAGAAGTGTTTGCCTAAAGGTAAATATCTGTGTGACGGACTTGAACTGCAAAGGGGTTGCAGTTGAATCTACAAAGTGAACAACTGTACTTCTCTGAGTAATCCGAGCCTAAAGGTTCCATGGAACTTAGGAGGAAATATTTGCCCCCAGAGTGTCCATTATGGCTGAAACTTATCATGTACTCTTGGGGGAAGGTAAACTTCTTTTACTTCAGACTCCACCTCTGAAGGGAGAGAGGTGAGCTGCTTTCACTGCTGAGCCCGAGGGAGGGGAAGGAAAAGCTGTCCTTTTCATACCCTTCTTCTGGATAAAGGCATACTCGTGTGGAAGCTGGTAGGTGGCACTGGGCCCACTGAGGGGTATTGATTTGTTCTTTCCAGGAAGAAACGCACAGTATTCATTTTTAATGGGCTGTCTTGTTTTGTAGGGCAACTCCTGTGACTTGGAAATAACTCGTTTGTGCGGTTTAGGCATTGGCTGCTTTGGAGGGACGGTGTGCTGTTCTGATTAAGTGGGAGCACAGCAGAGCTCTGTCCTCACTCCCATGATTAATGGGCGAAGTGTCCTTTTCCTGCTCTCCAGCCGCCCCCCAGGCGCTCATGGTGCACAGTCGCCCCAGAGCTCATTATGACCAACAGCTCGTTCTGCAGCACTGTCTTCTCTCGAATGGTCAAACGTGTCATTCTACAGACTAGTTTGAAAAGCCCTGTCCAATATCACTTCACCTGGCACCGATCACTTTTCTAAACATTTTTCGTCACGGTTTCATTTTGCCCTCACAGCAACAACCCGGTGAGGTAACAGACAGACCTATTTCACTGCCAAGAAAACTAAGGCACAGGCGGTAGAAAGTGGAAGACAAAAAGAATAGGGGTTAGCCAGTCTGAAGAAGACGGGGCTGCCAGGGCCTTTAGAACTGAATTAATCATTTAATTAATTAGTTAGGTAATACTGTGCAGCAGATGGTGTTTTTTCTGGTAAGAAAAAGACAAGAAAAAAATAGATATATTGAAACACTGGGCATCTAAGTCAAATACCAAAGAATGTTTTCCCAAAATATTCTAGCACAACTTTATGGATAGGGATTCTAATAAGTTGTGCTAAATATAATTTCCTTCTGTATTCATGAGTTTATTCATGAAATACTTCTATAAATATCTCTTACATGCATCTTAACTGCAAGACACACTGTGGAAATGGAAAAATGAAAAAACATGTCACCTCAAGAAGTTTACCATAGAATAAGAGGAGATTTTAAGGTACACAAATAAAACAGAATATGGAAAGTAACTTTAGGGTTTCAGGGGAGACGGAGGACTATGGGAGCAGCAAGCGATTCCAGGGAGACTTTCATAAAAGGCAACTCTGAGCCTAGAGGAGTTCAGATCTAGACAAGCGGGGAGGGCATGAGGCCCCACCAAAGCAGGCTCTATGCTGTACTTCGTTGCTCAGTCGTGTCCGACTCTTTGCAACCCTGTGGACTAGAGCCCACCAGGCTCCTCTGTCCACGGGGATTCTCCAGGCAGGACTGCTGGTGGGTTGCCATGCCCCCCTCCAGGGGATCTTCCCGACTCAGGGATCAAACCCAGGTCTCCTGCATTACAGGCAGATTCTTTCTTGTCTGAGCCACCAAAGCAGGGGGTTGACCTAAATAAACACATCTGAAGTCAGAAAGCACAGGACTTTCTCCAAGTGGCAGAACGACCAGCTGAGCCTGTTACTATTGAGGCCTATTTTAACAGTGCTTGAGGGGAAGAAAAGGAACTAAATCCTCTCATAGCATAGGTTCTCTCTGCTTGGGTTCTGCATTGTGCAAATTCAGTGCAGTGTTGTCTGCTTTCTGGAAGCACTGGTCCTATTCTCTTTCACAGGGACGCAGCAGAGGAACCTTTCCTAATCATATCTGGATGCTATTTTTAGTATAAATTAGTCCCACAAAGACTTCCAGATTAGGCCCAATGGGGCTTTGCATCTTCTGACCCCAGAAATAATTTGGTCTAGAAGGCCACACCAAGAACTGCTTGGGGTTTCCAGCTGGCAGATTTTGTACCGTCCACAAAATTTGTGTAGCCTCGCTGGGGAGGCCTGAATGTGGTTCTACAGTTCTGGACTGAGAGCTCACATCACACCTGCCCAGGATGTGTCCCAGGCAGCTGTTCTGGCTGTCTTCACAAGATGACCTGTCCTACCATTGCCCCTGCTCAAGGGATCAACCTGGAGATGAGCGTGAACTCCCTTCCCAGCAGCCCGTGGGACAGGGGATTATGATGCCACCTGGCCTGTGCCCTCATGGAATTACTGACCGCAGTGGCCTGGAATGGCCTTGGCAGTTATTTTTAAGCCAAGTAGTTAAGAGTAAGTCATCACCTAAAATTTAAGATGTGTGTTTCTCGGCCTCCTAGCAGACAGCATTGCTCAGTACATATCTTTACCCTTGGGTGCAACCTATAATAAAGCTGCAATTCTGTAACAGTTACTCATATCATAGTCCGGGTGATGGATCATCCTGAGCCTTGCTGCTCACTTTGGTCTCCAAAAGGGAAGTGCTTCAAGATCCTTTCCCACTGGGAGGCTTGGGTCAGGATTGGCCCTTATCCAGATACCATCCCTCACAAACCAGGAGCCATCAGGTTTTTCTCTCTGCATTAGCAGGAGGGATAGAAGAGGCTTCCTAGCTTGGGGGAATGCCCACAGGATCAAGGCCTGTTGGTTTCCAGGGCCCACAATGTTCCGTGGATAGATAGTTGGACCTCTGACCCTTACTCTCCCTGCCACTTGCTTCCCATGAGTTTCCTGACTCTCTACTACATGGCTACCCTGTGACCCTCTGCCTCTCGCCCTCCTGGCTCCTCAATCTCCCCATCCGTCTGCTCTGTTCCACCCTCCCAGAGCTCCTGCCATCTTACTGCAAACAGACAGTTTACCTGGCTCCTGCTTCTGGCTTCACTGTGGGCCTGACTGCATCTCACAGCCTTATAGGAGAAGCACAGGGTCTGTCTCTTCCAACCCTTTCTTCTCCTTGCACTTGGCTATGACCCTTGCCATAGCCCTCTGGGATGCAGCTATGGGTCCTTGTTTTAGCAACCCTTACTGCCTGTGCTGGTTCTACGGACACCACATCCACATGTAAAAACCATGTCACTCAGCAGTCCCACTCCTAGGTATATGTCCAAAAGAACTGAAAGCAGGCACTCAGATCTCTGTACACAGATACTCATAGCAGCACTATTCATAACAGCCAAAAGGTGGGAACAACGCAAGTGTCTATCAACAGATGCATGGATAAACGAAATTTGGTCTATCCAGACAATGGAACATTATTCAGCCATAAGAAGGAATGAAGTTCTGGGCTTCCCTGGTGGCTCAGTGGTAACGAATCCGCCTGCCAATGCAGGAGACATGGGTTTGATCTCTGGTCCTGGAAGATTCTATATGCCACAGAGCAGCAAACCCATGCACCACAACAAGAAAAGCCACCACCATGAGAAGCTCACGCGCCACAACTAGAGAGTAGCCGCAGCTCGCCACAACTAAAGAAAAGCCTGCACAGCAATGAAAACCCAGCACAGCCAAAAGTAAAGAAAAACAAATGAAGTTCTAACACATGTTGCAGTGTGGAGGAACCTTGAAAATATTATGCCAAGTGAAAGAAGTCAGACACCAAAGGACCAATATTGGATGATTCCACTTACATTAAATATCTAGAATAGGCAAATCCATAGAAAGCAGAGCAGAGGTTACCAGGGGCCGAAGGGAGGGAGGGATGAGAAGCAGTAGTCTAATGGGTACAGAGTTTATATTGGGGATGATGAAAAAGCTTGGGGTATAGTTAATGGTGACGGGCACACAGCATTGTGGACATAATTAATGCCACTGAATTGTACACTTACAAATGGCTAACTTGACAAATATTATGTTACATATAAACATAATTTTTAAAACCATATTTTTAAGAAAAGGCAGTCTCCATCACCAGCACAGCATGAGTTACCCCAAATGGGTAACTTTTGGTGCCCTGCACCCACTTTGCCTCTCAGTATATCTGAGGACAGTAGCTGGCACCTGCAAATCCTCAGATATTCAAAACAGATGAGCTTACATAAGGATAGAATTGACTATCCACTAAAGGCCTTACCATTTCCAGCAGAGTTTATTCAGCAGGACTGCCACGGCCTTGCAGAATTACAAAGACAAATCTACTCATAAGGAAAAGAGTCAGGGCCTGCATTTAAGACAGAGGAGAGAAGCAGCAGAGTACTTTGAAAAAGGAATAAGGCACCTTGCAGATGCCAAAATGTGGGAACACAGAGCTCATGCCTCCACCCACCCCCATTCCTCAGGCTGCTTTCTTAGATCAGCACCGTTGTAGGAGAAATTTATCCGCAAACAGCCATTCTGTCCCTGGCACTGTGCTTCCCCAAGAAGGCAGTGTCTGGAATTTGTCCAAGAGCAAAATGAATTTTTAGGGATCAAAGACTTAATTCACATGAAAAGCAAGGTTTTTGCAGCTGGGAAGAATTACTGTTTAGCGCTTCACCCACCCCCTCCTTTCTGTAATTTATTTCTGGTGTGTTAGAAAACTCGGGGGGAGAATTCATAGGCTTTTTAAAAAATTAAGACGGACTCCAGTGAAGTTTTCATTATATTCACCAAACCTCAAGTTTAGAAAGACACTGTGAGTACTTATGGAAATATGCATTAATGTTCTAAATAATTCTTTAAAGTGTACTCTATAATTTTTATTGTGTCTCCAAGTTTAAAATTCACTTCCTGAAATATGTAAATAGCAGTGTCAGGGAAAGGATCACCACTCTATTTTATAGATGGAAAGAGAAGCCCAGAAAGGAGCAGTAGCAACTGACTTTGGTTTGTTTGTGGGAGAGACCGGACTAGAGCCAACACCTCCTCAATCTTGAAATCCAGGCCTCTTTTTCCAAAATATCATGCTGAACAGATGCAGTGCAGGGACTGAGATCAGGTTTCTTGGCCAAGGTCAAAATGACGTCAGCAGCAGCAAGAGAAATTCTAAGGAGTGAGGCACCTAGAACTCACATTTTCAGCACTGAGAAGAGCCATTTCTGGGCCTTAACCTTCCAGGCTGTGTGAGTCGCAGTCAGTGTGAGCCCACCTGTCAGCCATGTTGGGAGGTCACCTTAACCAAAGGGCTATCAGGGAGGCCTGCAAAAGGCAGAATTGGGCAAGGCTAGGACCAAGGGAGCTGACTTTGCCTTGGGTGACCTGTAGTTTAAATGACAGTGTTCCAAATAATAGTAAAGCCTTGGGACAACACAGAAGGGGTGTGATTCAGTGAATGGGACGCCATGGTGAGATTCTCTAGCCTGAGTCTCCACCTGAGTGCTGGCAAGCGAGACATCCTTGGGTCTTGGCCAGTGGCTGAGGATAGTCTACTCCAGCACCTTGGAGAGAGGGAAATGCAAGAGCTGGAAAGGCTCTGCCTCTTCAAACAAGGGCCTGAACTGGGGCCAAAAGTGGTGCAAATCAAGAGAAAAGAAGTAGTTCAGGTACATAAACTAGACACACAGGTTAAGAGTTATGGTATCATTTGGAAATGCTTCTGGTTGTAAGTGACAGATAAACAGCTAACGGTGGCTTACATCTTAAGAGCATCTGTTGTTTAAAGAATAGAGTCCAGAGAGAAGTCGTCCCAGGATTTGTTCAACATCTCAACACAGACATAGATATTTCAGGTTTTTTCCATCCTTCCACTCTACCATTCTTCCGCGTATTGGCTTTCTCGCCCTTAGACTTGCTGTCTACTGGTCACAAAATGGTCACCACAGCTCTAGGTATCATATCCTCATATAACTGCCCCCAAAGGCAGAAAGCAGGGGAAAATATTTCTCCAGAGAGTCCTTATGTCCCCTTGGACAGAGCTGTGTCACATGACCACCTGCAAGGACACATGGTCTTTATTTATTTTTTTAATGGGTTGTCACATTTATTGTCATAAAACTTTTTATAACAATTCTCATCATCCTTTTGAAAAACATAGTTTTTGTAGTGTTGACCTAAAATAGACTGCCAGATGTGTCTCCAGTGAAGATGAGTGTATCCAGGGATCAGCAGAGAATTGCAACTTGGGGTCTGCAACCATGTGAGCAGCCTGCAAGTCGCCCCTCGCTCCCTCCACCCCCACCCCCAGTAAGGGAAGGAGAAGACCTTTACAGAGGGGAGATGAAGCTAGAAGGGCTGCAAACAAAAAGTCCCCTGGCTTTTCATGGCCAAGTCCTTGCCAGGAAAGACGGGAGTCTTTCTCCTTCCTGCTGGGCTCTGGCACCATCATCAGTTCAGTTCAGTTGCTCAGTCATGTCCGACTCTTTGTGACCCCATGGACTGCAGCACACCAGGCCTCCTTGTCCATCACCAACTCCCGGGGTTTACTCAAACTCATGGGACACAAGGTATTTAATTGTGCATTACTACAGTGTAAGGTTGGCAAAGGAGAAAGAGGAGTGGTTATAGGATAACCAACCAACAGCATCTCCTACTGCGTGGCAAGGAGGCTGCAGCTTGCTGGAATATACTGGGCACCACGGTCCCCCAACCCAGCAGCATTCCGGAGACCGGGCGTGGGCAACCAGATCAAGTCCAGATGCCCATTTCCAACAACGATGGGGCTTCTAACGCTCGTTTAGATGGCTCAGGGCCTGTGTGGGACTAAAGGTCTTTATAACCACTATTTTTTTTTTTTGGCTGTGCCGGATCTTAGTTGCGGTATTTGGGCTCTTAGTTGCAGCATTCAGGATTTCGTTCCCTGACCTGGAATCAGACCTGAACCTGCAGCATGGGGAGTGGAACACCAGGGAAGTCCCTGGCTGAGGGTTTTTAGCATTGACAAATGTTTCTGGAACAATCCTTTTAACCTAAAACTGTGTGCATGAAATACTCCTCCCTTCGTGTGAGAAATAACGAAGTCCATCGCCATGCCCTTTCCGGAGCTTAGCTGCTGCCACCAGTTCACTGTCCATCTCTGCTCAGGTCGGGGAGGGGGGGACATTACCATGCGGAGGCTGCCAAGCCCTACCCAGCAACGAAGTTTTGTGAAACTTCCCCCTAAATTGCTGGTCTCCTCAGGCACCCCTGGGAAGGCCAGGACCTCAAATTAGTTCCTGTGATAGGCTGTCTAGGTGTCTTGGCAACTGAATGTCCTGATAAACCAGACAGACCCTCTCCTGAAAGATTCTATTCCAACTCACAGCAGCTGTCTCCAGAGTCCATGACAGCTAACCAGTGACAGCTGACCCTTAGGTAGCATTTACTGGGAGCCAGGAACAGCATGTGCTATGGCCTTTCTATGCGCACACTCGTGTAATCCTCGTTAACAACCCTGTGAGTAGGTACGGTTCTCATCCCACCCATTTTGTACACAAGGGAACTGAGACACAAAGAGGTTAAGAAACTTGCTCAAGGTCACCCAGCTAATAAATGGCAGAGACAGGTTTTGACATAGGGCAGCCTGATCCCCAAACCCTTGCTCTTCACCACTGCCCTTCCTCTTACCGTGTAAACTTTGCAGTCCTTTGAACCAAGCATTGCAAAAATGTAGCTCACAGTGGCAGTAGGAAGCACGTGGATGCCGAAGGAATGCCAGGCACTGTCGTTCATTCTGTCGTTGGTCCCCAGGGTCTGGTGCTTTTCCCCAGTGCTGTGGTGGTAGGTCGTGGTGGCACCCATCGGGCACTGAGGACTACTCCATCTGGACAGCAACACGCTGTGTTCCTAAGAAGCCTAAGTGGGCAATGTCTAATCCAAATATTTTTCAATAGAGCAGTCCCCATGGCTGGGCTGCTCTGGGCCAGGCACGGTCAGACATGCATATGTTAGAATGGAGTTGTCACTTAGGTTATACCGAACATTCCCACATAATGGAGTCTTTGTGAACTTTTGACAATACATAAATAAAACATCTTGTTTCTCATGCAGTGACTTCAGTCAGATTTTATGGCTGCTTGCCGAATGCTGACATGAAATACCTTTTGTCTCATCTACTGGAGTCATGAGGTATCGATATTTGAAACACAAAGGCTGCTCCTATCTGTTTTAATTGCTTTGTGCCTTTCTTGTCCATGAGGCACTAAATACGAAATTCATTTTAATGCATGTAGATTTCCTTCAGGGCTCCTTTTAAAGGTTACTCCTGACTTCATAAAATATATAAAATTTGAATTAAAATATGAGATCTGTTTAATGATTTTGAGTTTTCAGACTGTAATAATCAACGTGAATCACCCTCTGACTTTAGCAACACTTTTAGGTAACTCAGCCTCTGACGAGGGGAATATCAAAATTCTAATAGCTCAAAAACAGTATTTTACCTAAATCTGGTGTTTGGGATTTGCTTCTGGATATGTGTGAATCATGGGACAGGTATACAATATTTTCAGCCAAAGGGTGACTCTCTAATGACCTAATCTAATTCTGGGGCCACCATTACCTCACCCTAAGCTGATTCAGTTTAATGACACACAGTCAGTGACACTAATAACATAATGTGATAAATAATAACCAATGAATAACCCAAGTCAATCTCTTTGATACATTTAAATTTGATTATGAAGAAATAAGCTATACAGAATGAAGACTTCGTTATGCACTGCTAAGATGGAAATTGCAACTTAAATATTTAGGATACAGTCCGATAGCCACCACCTTAAATTTTCCTTCTGTCCCTGATTAGGGATGAGAAATGGCCTCCTGTGAGATACAGTGACTTCAGTCAGATTTTATGGCTGCTTGCCGAATGCTGACATGAAATACCTTTTGTCTCATCTACTGGAGTCATGAGGTATCGATATTTGAAACACAAAGGCTGCTCCTATCTGTTTTAATTGCTTTGTGCCTTTCTTGTCCATGAGGCACTAAATACGAAATTCATTTTAATGCATGTAGATTTCCTTCAGGGCTCCTTTTAAAGGTTACTCCTGACTTCATAAAATATATAAAATTTGAATTAAAATATGAGATCTGTTTAATGATTTTGAGTTTTCAGACTGTAATAATCAACGTGAATCACCCTCTGACTTTAGCAACACTTTTAGGTAACTCAGCCTCTGACGAGGGGAATATCAAAATTCTAATAGCTCAAAAACAGTATTTTACCTAAATCTGGTGTTTGGGATTTGCTTCTGGATATGTGTGAATCATGGGACAGGTATACAATATTTTCAGCCAAAGGGTGACTCTCTAATGACCTAATCTAATTCTGGGGCCACCATTACCTCACCCTAAGCTGATTCAGTTTAATGACACACAGTCAGTGACACTAATAACATAATGTGATAAATAATAACCAATGAATAACCCAAGTCAATCTCTTTGATACATTTAAATTTGATTATGAAGAAATAAGCTATATAGAATGAAGACTTCGTTATGCACTGCTAAGATGGAAATTGCAACTTAAATATTTAGGATACAGTCCGGTAGCCACCACCTTAAATTTTCCTTCTGTCCCTGATTAGGGATGAGAAATGGCCTCCTGTGAGATTGTTGGGCCATATGGAATGGAACCAGGTAGGGAAGAACTTCCTAAGGCTCAAGGACAAAGCTAAGTCTCAGGATTGGCCCTTCACAAAAGTATGAAGTTAGGAAATTTCACCATCTGCATCACCCACCAAATCCCTTTCTTGGCCTGGCCTCCTTCTCCTCACTTCTTACTCCACTTGCTTTCTGGCCAGTGGAGGAAAGGATATTCAGGGAAGGCCTCAAGGTCACTGTCTCTTTTCTAAACTCCTGGCTCTGATGTTTCAGTTAACCAGGTTGATTAGATCCATTCAGATGTAACCCAGACTCATAGGAGGTGAATTTGTAGCAGCATTCCAAATTAATAACTTATAGTGCAAGTGTACTGATAGTTTTCAGGCAGACTGATGGATAAGATATTGCCTCTCTTGCAAGATAGCCTGCTTACAAGGCAATAGAAATTCAGGAATGGCTAAGTTAGCCTGTGATAACCATTTCAAAACTTCAGTGGCTGACAGCCAGCAAAGGGTATGTCTACTCACACTACACTTCGAGCACAGCTCTGCTCCATGTCATATTCACTCAGGCTGTTGAGGTAAAAAAGGAAAACAGAGTTCACAAACCACAGGAGAGGGTTACTGAAGAGAGAGAATGAAAGAAGTATTTGGGGGGGTGGTGGATAGCAATATAATCTATAGAAAAAGCTCCAGTACTTTGGCCACCTGATGCAAAGGGCTAACTCATTAGAAAAGACTCTGATTCTGGAAAGGCTGACAGCAGGAGGAGAAGGGGACGACAGAGGACGAGATGGTTGGATGGCATCACTGACTCGATGGACATGAGTTTTACAAGCTCTGGAAGTTGGTGATGGACAGGGAAGCCTGGCGTGCTGCAGTCCATGGGGTTGCAAAAAGTTGGACATGACTGAGTGACTGAACTGAATATAATCTACCACAAATACATGGAATTATTTCTCAGGAGAGACCTAGACTGAGTGTCTAAAAGCAGGATTCCCTTTCTAGCTTTGCTGAATAACCAATTCTTGACCTTGCCCAAGTCACTTCACCTCTCTGAGCTTCGTTTGTACAATCAGGACAATAGGGGACTGAATTCCATGAATCTCAAAATACCTTCCAGCCTAGAGACCAGAGGTTGACGATGGCTAGACTAGGGATCCACTGACCAGCCAGAGCCTGAAGCGCATCACCAAAACTTGACTCTAAAGACTCTAAAACTCTTTAAACTCTAGGCTATAAAAAGCCTGCCATCTCCACTAGGTTTCCATATCTGAACCCCAGAACACAGATGATTCAAATGACTGTGTCCTCATTTCTCCCAAGGAGAGCTGGTAAGTACCATTCTAGATGCACAGAAAAGAACATGGAATGAACACCCATAGCACCCCTGGCTCTAATCCTCTCTTGGAACTCTCTTATAACTGTCACCCGGGTCTGTTTTGTGGCTTTGAGGGAATTCAGGTCTCCCTAAACTTTGTGACAAGTTCAGTGCTGTCCCGAAATGTCTGCAGATCCCTGGGAGCTCATGATTTCCTGTATTTCCTGACCACTTTTCAGTAAGATTTCCAGCTCTTGCTGATCACACATTTCTTCCTGTTCTGTTTTCTCGTCTCAGTCTAAGAGGGAAATACAACCCCTTATCTTTCATGCAGTTGAGAGAAATCAGCTATGCCAAAAGCTAAAGAACTCTATGTCATGTGTCCCCAGGTTAAAAACTGAAGTAACAAGAGATCCTTAATGCTTTGTTCTTTCAACATTTAATTCCTCTGTTCTTCTGAGTGACTACTGTAATTCTTTTTAAGTAGTCACCTGAATATTTTTCCACATGAACAGTCATTCTATTTACTTTGATTCCCTTTGTTTCCAAATGTATACTTGAATTGCTTTTCAAAGTCATCTCTATTCATTTATGAATACAAGAGTCTCCATTCCCTATAGATCCCAACACAATTTCTGGAAAGGAGTGGGAGGGGCGGGGTGGGCATCTTGAATTTTGTACTCATAAATAAGAGTAATGGTAAAACTGATGTTAAGAACTCAGGCAAATTAACCTTTGGCTCTGGCTTGGGACTTGCTCTCCTCCTTGCTTCTCACGTGGATTTTGTTTTAGTAAATGTCAAATGTTCCTATTTCAAAAATTTCTGAGTCTCTGGTCTTATTGCCACATCAGTTTCAACAGAAAATATTCCCCAAAGGCCTAAATTTACAGCAAATAGCAAGTACTAGATGACCTTGTTCTGAAAGTCATAGCCCCCCGCCACCAGGAATTTCTCAGGTGTCCAGCCTGCTGCCTGATTGCCTGTTCACCCTGCTCTCATTCTCAGCCTCACACTCACCCGAGTCCTTGCTTAGTTGCCCCCTTGCTTTCTCACTCTCTACTTCCCCTTCTCTTCCCTGTCTTCGCTCACTCTGGGAATTCCTATCCATTTCTATATAGGCAATTTTGCCTACATCTTTGTTGTCTCCTTTCACTCACTGTCCACGTGCATCATCTTCCATCAACCAGGCAGCCTATCAAAGGACTTAGACCCTTCCCTAAACTCTGGTAGCAGCTAATATAATCGAAATTTCATCCTCCTGTGTTAGCTTAAAAGAATCATTTGGTAGAAGTACAAATACTCCTGCTAGGATGGATTTGAGCAACCTCAGTAACTGTGTCACCAAATTTCCTATCAGTGACCTTAGTTTCCCAGTATCTGGGAACTGGGCTTCCTGTCTGTCCTGGTTCTTTCTTGTAGCAAACACACTCTCCAAAACCCAGGGGCTTAAATAACCACTTCTTTCTCTTTCACCAATCCCTTGGTAGACTGAGCTCAGCTGGATGGTTCTCCTGCTCCACATAATGTCACGTAGGATTGCAGTCATCTGAGGGCCCAAGAGGTCTGAAACATTCAAGATGTCTCATTCATGAGGCTTATGGTAAATACTGGCTGTCCACTGGGATCTCAGTTAGGGCTGTTGACCAGCATATCTGAGTTCTCCTTTACATGGCTTCTCACAGCATGGTGACTGGGTTATGAGAAGGGAGTGTCTCAAGAGTGAGCAACTTCAGAAGCAGAAGCCTAACTGCCAGTTCTCTTAATGACTAGGCCCAGAATTCCAAGAATATCAGCATAAAGTGAGTTGAAAGGCCAGCCCAGATTCACAGAGAGGGGAAATAAGTTATGCCCTTGATATGAAGAGTGGCATGTGCATAGAGAGAAGGAATTACCGGGGCCATTTTGGGAAACTAGCTAGCACAGTGTCTTAACACTTAGGAGCTTTGTGCCGACCTCCCCAGTATCTGCTGTCAGATCACTGTGACAACTCGATGTTGGAAAATCTTCATAATTATTCATACAGGCATACCATACTGACATTTTAGATCTTGGGCTATCCAAAGATAATCATATTCCACTAGTCCTTTCCATGTAAACCAACTTTTTGGTTTGAAATTTTCTTTATAAAGCTCCTAGAATATTTTCTCTGCTTCTGTTATTTTTAGACCCTGACTATACTGTTTTGGAGAAGGCAATGGCACCCCACTCCAGTACGCTTGCCTGGAAAATCCCATGGAAGGAGGAGCCTGGTAGGCTGCAGTCCATGGGGTTGCGAAGAGTCAGACACGACTGAGCGACTTCACTTTCACTTTTCACTTTCATGCGTTGGAGAAGGAAATGGCAACCCACTCCAGTGTTCTTGCCTGGAGAATCCCAGGGATGGGGGAGCCTGGTGGGCTGCCGTCTATGGGGTCACACAGAGTTGGACACGACTGAAGTGACGCAGCAGCAGCATACTGTTTAGTGTCCAGTCTGAAAATAGAGCCCAGATCAGTTGTTTTAACAGGAAAAATTTAATATACGGGTTTCATAAGCTTTACCATCTGAGCCACCAGGGAAATCCAAAGCAGGTGTCAGAGGGCTGGAAAAGCCAAAGGGGAACACTGACATAAGACAAAGACAATAACTGCAAGAAGCAGGTACCGGCCCTGGGACTGAGGAAGCAAAGGAAAGCAGTCAGAGTTGTTGGAGCCTCGGAGCTCAGAGAAAGGACCCCATGGAGCCGAGACCCAGACCCCGGAGGGGCGAGCTGCTCGGCTGGTGCCTCAGAGGCGTGAGAAGACAGCCTCGCCAAAATGAGGAGAGGATGACAAGCTGGCTCCAAGAGGATTATAAACAACCTGGAAAGTGGGACCAATTGGTGCTGGAAGCCATGGCTACTGATAGAGTATAGTCGCCGGCTAATGCCAGACACAGACGGCACCATCCCTTCCTTCTCTGTCTCCCAGCTTGGCAGTCTCTCTCCAGTGCCCCTTTGGGCAGAGTCCAACGCTGACAGCTGGCAAAGCACACACGTTTGTGGAATCCCCACCGACCCTAGCATCACAAAGAAGAGTTTGGAGTTAAGAAACAATGGCTTAATAACCTGCATACTGCATCACACTGAGTGGCAGCAGTTTTACTGAGTTATTTTCTTTTGATGAATATATTTATAATATCGCTTATGGGGATTAGTGCAGGATGAGCACAGAAATTGCTAAATCTGTGAGTGAAAACATACTTTAATGTACACTCCAGGGGCAGTTAGTGAACATTGGAGGGCTCTAATCAGTAATCCACCCTCAGCAGGTAGCTATGCAAACATGGCCATCTGAATCTGCCCTGGGGCTTTTATATTAACTGAAGGGGTGTTGAAAGAATTTCCCCATGGTCAAATGAGAGATGTTCAAGATATGTGATGGGCTGGGAAGACTGAATGGGGCTCATAACTCTAAAGAAGTGAAAGAACAAGAATCCCACATACCCAGCAGCCTAACGTGTGGGCACAGCATTCTGGTGTGTGCTGCCTTCAAAAAGAACAGTGGGGCCTGATCTGACTAAAAGACCTACTCGCTGGTCTTCAGAATAGTGCCGAGTCCACCCTGGATTAAACCTTTGAGGCCAGGTGCTTGTAGGAATAACTAGGGAACTGACAGTAAGGTCAACTCATAGAACAGGCTGCCTGTTTGGGGACTGTTGGCTCTAAGTACTTGTGTGTTTGGCAGAACTGGGTCTGCAACGTGCTTTGACAGTGATCTTCCGTTTGCTTGCTGGGGAGGAGATCCAGGAGGCTCATGTGTCTCTGATCACTAAGTTTTTTCCCATATTAACCTAAGAACCTGGTGATGTCCGAGCAGCCACACTGGCATAGATTGATTTACAAGGGCTCAAAGAATGCTAGGGGGAGAAGCGCAAGGAGAGGTCTTATGTAGGGGCTGAGTCAGAACAGCGTGGGCAGCAGATCATCCATCCATGGATACACTCCTTCCAGGGCTTCTCCCCGGAAACAGAACTGTGTGTGTTCAGAAGTCATTTCCTCACCCTGTAGATGATGATCCTCCAGGACTCCAGATCCAAAACAGGCCTCTCCCTCCAGCCTGCTCTCCCTCATCCAGGCCCTGCCCTGCTGGGCTTCTCTCTCTGGCCACCAGATCAATTCTCGTCTCCACTTGGAATGTTCGGTGTCCTGTGGGTGAGGAGGTGGGCAGAGTTCTCCAAGGCCATCATTAAGCAGCTATGCTGAGAGTTTCACGGCAACCTTTGAAATAATTGGGAGCTGATGAGTCACAACACAAAGGACGGGAGATATTGTACATTTGTTGTTGTTTAGATGCTTATTCGTGTCTGACTCTTTGCAACCCCATGGACCGTAGCCTGCTAGGCTCCTCCGTCCATGAAATTCTCCAGGCAAGAATCCTGGAGTGGGTTGCCATTTCCTTCTCCAGGAGATCCTCCCAGCCCAGGGATGGAACCTGGCTCTCCTGCGTCTCCTGCATTGCAGGCACATTCTTTACCACTGAGCCACCAGGGTTAGGAAGAGGCTAATCATACAATCTAGAGGGTCTCCACACCCCTGCTCCTGCATATAACGTGAAGTTTCCAAAGTCTCTTCATAACCATCTCCCACCAACCCCCCCAACACAAACACAAACACACACACTCTTCCCAAAGGGATTACTGATCTCATTTGAGAAATAATCAATTCTGTGTTGCCAATCATGCCCAGAAAAACCAGCCCATGTTTTTAAAGGATCAGGTTTTATGTAAGAAATTCAGAAAATAAAAAATCAATAAATGCATGAGTCAATACCGTGCCCCAGGATGATTTGGGCCTTTGGGAAAAACAGAAGCGGTTTGGCACCTTTGGTTGTGATTTCTGTTCTACTGTTTGGCTGGGATGGGAATTTTCCAACACATTCGTGCAGCTCATTAAATATGTTATTGTGTTGGCTTATGTTTCTCTTTCAATTTAGGAACTCAGCTCTTAGAAAACATTTGCCTGAAATGAGTCCAAGTAGTTTAGGCCTCAGAAGCAAATCCATTTTGACTAATAAAAGACCAATTTTCTAAATAAGCAAGATGGTTTCTCTTAAATGAGAATCTAATTGTGAAATCCTATATCCTTAAATCTAGCAAATTACTACCAGAGACGCTTCTAAGCTTATGCAACTTGGATCAGATTTCTCATCATCAGAAAAAGGAATAATTTCTCTATCATCAGAATTTGAAATGAGCTTCAAAAACATGGGCCTCAGCTGGCAATTACCTCTTGAAGTAAACAAACCCATATGCTGGGACCCTGAAAGATTTGGGTTTCTTCCATGACTTTTCCCAACCCCTCTATGCACACCCCTACCCTCCCACCCCAACCACCCTCCAACAAATCAGTTTCAAATCCTTAATCAGTCTTCCTGTCTGTTCTTTATTGAGGACTAGGAGTGCTTCCTGTCTTTAATTAAATTTTCTTCCTCAAATTCCGAAGACAAAACAATACTGTTCAAATTTTCATGCAGAGCAGCTAGTCAGGTGTGACTGATAGACCCTCCCAGCCCTCAAGCCAGACTACATAAATTGACACCCTCTAAAAAGGAAAATTAGCAAGGAACATCTGGGTCTCTTCACTCAGAAATTCATCAATTAAGAATTAGTTTCTTGGCTATAAACAACTTGGAGCAGTGTATCTCACAAAGGCAGATCCGACCACTCCCTCCTAAGGGAGATATGCCTTTGTCCCTGGACATCCAATCAGCCACTAGAGCTGATCAGTATTCCAGCTGCATCCTCTGAATTGTTGCAAACATTATCAGCCCAGTTCTGTCTTTTTTATTACAGCCACAGGGTAAAGCCTCTCTTCAAATTACTAGGGTAACCTGTAGGCTGCCTTGCAATGTAGCGTGTGGACAAAAGTCTAACAAAGGGGGGATATGTGTGATGAAAATAAACAGCACAGAGGACTTTGAAAAATACATAGGCTTTGCACATTTTTCATTGCCATGAGTCTTCCAGACACACACATATACATATACTAGACTTTTCAAACTATATTATTATGAGCAGATCCTCAAACCAAATTGCATTCTTGGTTGTTTGTCCTCACTTATTCATTCATTAAGTATTAGGTCAGCCAAAAAGTTTGTTAGGGTTTTTCCATAAGCTGTTATGGAAAACCCCAAATGAACGTTTTGACCAACCCAATAAAAACAAAATGAGTACTCTCTCTGTGGAAGGCACTAATGATGTTAGGTGCTGGAAATGGTGAAATAAAGTCACAGTTTGCAACCTCATGAAGGTCACACATAGCCTATGAGGGAAGACTGTCAATTAAATTAAAAAAAAAAAAAAAAACAATGCCTGTCCTAAAGGCTCTGATAAAATCAGGTGTTGGAGCTTTGGCAATGCAGAGAGGCAGCAACTAATTCATTCCTATAGGAGGTGATATTTACATTGATGTCTGGGAGACCTTTGGAGTAAATAGGGGCGGAAAGATAGATGTGGGGAAGGGAGAAAGAAGAGTGTATCAGGACAAGGCAGGAGCATGGAAGAAGGCTTGAAAGTGAGAGATAGTATTTCCTATAATTGGACCTGAAAGATGGTCAGGTGAATAGAGTGAGAAGAATACAGTGAAGGAGGTAGAGAGGTTGCAAGAGAAGAAAGTGGAAAAGTAAGAAAAAATTGTGAAGGGACTTGGGCTTGACCCTGAAGTCAAGGAAAAGTAGGATTCGTCGTTATTCTCAGTTCTTCACTCCATTTATACTACAGAAGTGACCATGGCTTCAGAGTAGGCAGAGTGTACATCGCTGCCTTTGGGTTTAGCAATGTGACTCATTTTGGCCAATGGAAAGTTGGCAGAGAAGGCCAGAGGAAGCTTGAAGGAGCTCATTCAATTGGACTTCCCCTCCTGCGGTCCTGAGATCAGCTAAGAAAAGGATATGCTTTATGTAGTTGCTGCCCCTTCAGCCTGGACCTTAGGATGACAGATACTTGATGAACTAGACCTAAATCCAACTAGAAGTCTGGGGTCCTACCCAGCTGAATATAGCCTTGGCCAGCTGAACTGCCACCAACCTACAGACCCGAGAGTGTGAAAACATTATTTCTTTTGGTAAGTCACTGAGACTTGGGGGATTGTTATATGGGAAAACCTGACTAAAATACAAAACAGTGACACAATTTTCTAGAGGGGAGTGACATGGTCATAATTATAATTTAGAATGCTCCCTGGCTCCATTATAGAGAAGAGACTAAAGGAGAGAGAACAGGTTAGAAGAGGTGGAGAGACCAGTTGGGAGATGGTTTTGTTAATCCAGAGAGAGATGATGGGGCCCTTGCCTAGGGTGTCAGCAGAAAAGAACAGAGAGAAGTGCTGATAGCTGTTTGGTATTCCTTTAGTGCAGTGTTTTTGTTTTGTGAGGTTTTTTCTTTCTAACATAAAACCTATTTTCCTCTAATACCAAGATAAGCATAATCTCTCTAAGACATTAGAACTCAACAGCCTGTTTAGCAGTTCAGCTTCACTTGTTCATTCAGGTATTTATTCTACTGGCATTTGTTGAATGCCTGCTGTGTGGCAGAATAATAAGATATGACATCCCTGCCATACCAACGCCCACAGTACAGGAAGGCAAGACAGACATATAAACAAGTAATAGCAATAATATGTTGGAAGTACTATAATAAAAGTGAGAATAAAACCTACAGAAACAGGACTTCCTTGATGGTCCAGTGGTTAAGAATCCGCCTCCCAATGCAGGTGATGTGGGTTCAATCCCTGGTCAGGGAACTAAGACCCCACATGCTGCAGGGCAACTAAGTCCACACACCACAACTAGAGAAGCCTGTGGGCCGCAACCAGAGAGAAGCCCACGCACCGCAATGAAGACCCAGCACAACTAAAAACCAACAAACAACAGCAACAAAGAAAAACCCTACAGGAACGTAGAGGACAGTCCTTTANAAGACCCCACATGCTGCAGGGCAACTAAGTCCACACACCACAACTAGAGAAGCCTGTGGGCCGCAACCAGAGAGAAGCCCACGCACCGCAATGAAGACCCAGCACAACTAAAAACCAACAAACAACAGCAACAAAGAAAAACCCTACAGGAACGTAGGGGACAGTCCTTTATTCATGTTCCTGGAGTCACTTATATTCATTCATGTGGGCAGGGGGTTTTGTCCCTTATATTCACCTAATATATGTCAGATATCTAAAAGAATATGCCTAGCACCCATACTTAGGAGATGATTAATATTTGGGTTTTGTGCTTAGTTTCCCAACTTTGGCTCAAGTTCGCCCTCCCATCTCTTTCCAGTCTGGACTACCTCAGATAGCACTCCCGGGAACCCAGGTGGTGGTCAACAGTTTTGAGTAACAAAGAGAGTGTAGGAGGAAGACTGAAAAGACATCACATGGGGCCACCAGGAAACTGCTACTGACTTTACATTTTTTAATTTATTTATTTGCTGAGCCAGGTCTTAGTTGTATCACGTGAGATCTTTCCTTGCAGGGCACAGACTCTAGTTGTGGCACTCCAGCTCAGTAGTTGCTGTACATGGAACCCGTTGCTCCTCGGCATGAGGAATCTCAGTTCCCCAGCAGGGATCAAACCCGCATCGCCCCGCATTGCAAGGCAGAGTCTTAACCAGTGGACCACCAGGAAAGTCCCTGCTGTTGACTTTTGAGGCAGAGTTTTGAGAGAGTGCTGGGATAGGAAACCACACTTAGTGTCCACATCCTGCTGCTTGTGGTCTTATGTTCTCCATCAGTAGGGATCAGCATACTCGCCATATGAACTGTAGATGCTGGAAAGAAGGTACACAGCTGAGAAGGGCTTAATGAATCCACCCTAGTCTAAGTCTGGCTCTTTGTTGTTACCGTCTGTGAACTTTCTCTGAGATCCTGATTCACACTAACCACAAGGGACAAAATCATACATACGAATATGCATCATGATTAATTTTTATTGAGAAATAATAACTATTTTGTGGACTTGTTTATTCTTAACTGTCTGATCAGTATACTTTTTTCCTTTAAACAAGCTACATGGTGTGTTTATTTATCAGAAGGTGGCTTGAGGCATATGGAATTGGAGCAAAGAAAGAGAGTTTAAATACAATTAGGTTTTCCTAACCTGATTTAATTTCATGAAATGTCAGGCCTCTTGGGGGTATTTATTGAAACTTCCAGAACTGAAGGTGTACTGAGAGTACACAGGCAGCGGCTGGCCTGAAGGCACGGTGGGCTACTCATCCTGAACACTGCTAGCCAGAAGGAGCTTGGCCATGTAGTTAGCGTGCTTCATTTAGTCAGGTTTAGAGACTGTCTCCTCAGGACAGTGTATAGAAAGGCACTGCCCATATCTCCCTGCTCACCCTGTTTTTTTCTAGGGCTCCATTGCTGGCCACCCTTGTTTCTTTCGTTCTTTTTTTAATGTATTTACTTTTCATTGAAGGATAATTGTTTTACAATATTGTGTTGGTTTCTGCCATACATCAACTTAAATCAGCCATAGGTATACATATGTCCCCTCCCTTTACCCTTATTTCTGATTCACACTTAGGTCTCTGTGAAGCCTCTGTAGGGAATTCACTCCATCAAGGCCCTGAGGCCTTCCCACGTGGAATGCTTCAATACAAAAGAGTAGAATAGGTGGATAAAAATTGTTTAAAGGAAAAAACAGCAAGTGAAGCAGTGCTAAATAAATGAAAATGTTGCTGGCTCTTCTTATAAAGCTGAATGTAGTACTATAAGGCTGGCACACTGCTTTATTTAAATTTGTTTATTTATTTATTGGCTGTGCTCCCTCAGATCCTTGTAGCTTATGGAGGCTGCCTTCTCCAAGTGGGTTCAAAGGTGTACCCCTGACCCACGAATTTGCTTCCTGGGACTAGAGTTAGCAGGAGACTCTATTTCACATCCTGGCTCCGGCACATAATTGAGTTACAGCCTTGTTTGAGGTTTTGCTTACAGGGAATACTTTTTTGCTATTTCTCTTGAACTTTGGAGTTGATGCAGATTAGGGGCTGGTTTTCAGCCATTACCTATAGATACTACCAGGCCAAGTAGCCAGTACCTCCATGGGAATATGAGTTCATAGGCCAAAATAACCAGATATCTGAAGAAGATAGATACCTCAGAAGGAAAATGACAAACAGAAAACCAATGCCGAAGGTCATGCAGTGCACCCCAGCCTCAGGCACTCCCACTCTGACTTTGCAACCCCATGGACTGCAGCACGCCAGGCTTCTGTGTCTTTCACTATCTCCCAGAGTTTGCTCAAATTCATGTCCACTGAGTCAGTGATGCCATCCAACCATCTCATCCTCTGTTACCCTCTTCTCCTTCTGCCTTCCATCTTTCCCAGCATCAGGGTCATTTCCAATGAGTCTCCTCTTCGCATCGGGTGGCCAAAGTATTGGAGCTTCAGCTTCAGCATCAGTCCTTCCAATGAATATTCAGGACTGATCTCCTTTAGGACTGACTGGTTGGATCTCCTTGCAGTCCAAGAGTCTCTCAAGAGTCTTCTCCAACACCACAGTTCAAAAGCATCCATTCTTCAGTGCTCAGCTTTCTTTATGGTCCAACTCTCACATCCATGCATGACTACTGGAAAAAACATAGCTTTGACTAGACAGACCTTTGTTGGCAAAGTAATGCCTCTGCTTTTTAATATGCTGTCTAGGTTGGTCATAACTTTTCTTCCAAGAAGCAAGTGTCTTTTAATTTCATGGCTGCAGTCACCATCTGCAGTGATTTTGGAACCCAAGAAAATAAAGCCTCTCACTGTTTCCACTGTTTCCCCATCTATTTGCCATGAAGTGATAGGACCAGATACCATGATCTTAGTTTTCTGAATGTTGAGTTTTAAGCCAACTTTTTCACTCTCCTCTTTCACTTTCATCAAGAGGCTCTTTAGTTCTTCTTCACTTTCTGTCCTAAAAGGGTGGTGTCATCTGTACATCTGAGGTTATTGATATTTCTCCCAGCAATCTTGATTCTTGTGCTTCATCCAGCCTGGCATTTCACATGATATACTCTGCATATAAGTTAAATAAGCAGGGTGACAATATACAGCCTTGACGTACTCCTTTCCTGATTTGGAACCAGTCTGTTCTAACTGTCCAGTTCTAACTGTTGCTTCTTGACCTGCTTACAGATTTCTCAGGAGGCAGGTCAGGTGGTCTAGTATTCCCATCTCTTGAAGAATTTTCCAGTTTGTTGTGATCCACACAGTCAAAGGCTTTGGCATAGTCAATAAAGCAGAAGTAGATGTTTTTCTGGAACTCTCTTGCTTTTTCGAAGATCCAACAGATGTTGGCAATTTGATCTCTGATTCCTTTGCCTTTTCTAAATCCAGCTTGAACATCTGGAAGTTCATGGTTCACGTACTGTTGAAGCCTGACTCAGAGAATTTTGAGCATTACTTTGCTAGCGTGTGAGATGAGTGCAATTGTGCAGTAGTTTGAACATTCTTTGGTATTGCCTTTCTTTGGGATTGGAATGAAAACTGACCTTTTCCAGGAACCTGAGGCAGAAGTAATCAAATCGATCTTTTCAGAGTACAAGTATTTCTTACATGGTAGTGATTGAAAAGATTCTATTATTCTACTCCAAGAAGATGCTGATATTAGTCTACATGAAACAAAACTGAAACAGAGAATGAAAAACCCAGATGACTGGTTTATTGAAAGCTAATTGTATGAAAGAGAGCATCTACTTATGTGGTAGGTGACACTCATGTTTACTTCCAGGTATATTCTTCTCTACTTCTAGGTATACAGAGGATTATACTCCTTCTGCCCTTTAAGTGAGACACATCTATTTGACTACTTTAGGTTCATGAAACAGAAATGGAAGTAATGTGTTCATGTCTGGTCATAGGATTTTTCTGCCAGTGATAAACACTCTAGTCCTCTTTCTCTGCTGCATTAAATCCTGAGCCTCACTTTGAGAACTGGGCATGATAAAATGGAATCTGCATCAGTCTACCAATTCATCTTGGATATGTAGCACAAACAAAAAATAAATCTTTGTCATTTTAAGCCAATGGGATTTTAGGGCTGGTTTCCCAAGCTTATTTTGGCTGATATAAGTTAATGTCATAAATGTAGAGTATAATGACCCAAGAAGTTGATGAGAAATAAATATTCTTGAAGGGAACACCACACTCTAAAAATCTGAATACTTATATTTTTAACAACAAAATTGTATTTTGAAATTAGTATTATCTAATATTTATAGTTCATGTTGATCCTGGTATCTCAGAAGTTTATTATATGATAGTGATATCCTGCTTCAGCCAAATACTGATTTTTAACATGTAGCTGTTTTTTCAGGGGGGTGGGATCAAATCCACTCCCCTTGCATTGGAAGTGTGGTGTCTTAACCACTGGACAGCCATGGAAGTCCCTAATATGTAGCTATTTTCCATTCAGCCAAAATGTATACTTGGTGCCCCTCTAAAAATATATGCTAGATAAAATGATATGAATAAAAGCCTGACTGTGCATTCTTTAAGACAGTTACTTGACAGAAACCTGAAACTATTTGTAAAGTAGATCACATTTATTCTAAGGAGAATACCTTGATCTTCTGGAATACAGATGTTTTTTTACTGCCACCTTGCATCCTCTATCTTGTTTTTTCTGCTGCCACCAGCTGCCTTCCATGACTGATAAATTCCAGAAATCAGCAGGATTCTATTCAGTGTTTTGTTTTGAATGCTGGATCCCTAATGTGAACATCCAGTCAGTTGAATAAGTAAAAATTTAGGTTGAGAACAGAAAAACACAATCAACTCATTTCCTACGTATTTTGGATAATCAGATAGCCACAAAGTATCTGGTTTTTTTCCCAGCAAGTGGTCCAGACAAGGCTTCAGGCTAACAAAAGAGAAGCACTTTAATTCTTAATTTTCTCATCATAGGAAAAAACAGTTAAAAACTACAGTTATTATACAAGAGCAAACAAAAGTCAGTTCAAATACAATAGTGTAGCAATAGTCTTAGTGTAGTTTTAAGCTTCAATAACTTCAGAAGTATAAATCTATGAACTTACACATAACATAACTTGAAAAATAAAATTATTTAAATTTCTTTCATGTTTCTTTGGTCTCAGAAATTTTTGAACAGTAAATATAATTCAGTTTTTTGTTTCAGTCAATGTTTGCCTTCCTCTGGACTAAAATATTTGAAATTTAAAATTATTCCAAATTCTCCAAGTTAAATAACTGTAAAAGAAATATAAATAAATTTTCAAGTGATGCTTTTTCAAGTTTGTAGCATTTATACTTCTGAAATTATCAAAACCTAAAACTGCATAAAGACTTTTGGGATACCTGTACATGGAAAACTGTGACATCACAGGGTGCTTGAATATAAACTTTTATAATTATACTCAGCTTTGTTTGGCTCAGAGGTTAAAGCCTCTGCCTGAAATGCAGGAGACCTGGGTTCGATCCCTGGGTCTGGAAGATCCCCTAGAGATGGAGATGGCAACCCACTCCAGTATTCTTGCCTGGAGAATCCCATGGACGGAGGAGCCTGGTGGGCTACAGTTCAGGGGGTCGCAAAGAGCTGGACACGACTGAGTGACTTCACTTGTTCAAAATAAATTGAAACATTTTATAACACATATGCAAGAAGATGTAAAACTGAATCATAAGGTTTCTTGAAGCTTGGAAGAAATGGTGCTAAATTATTAAAACTTTAGGAAAAGTATGAAAGAGTGAGGCAAATGAGTAACAGTATCTCTCATACAGGTTTCTTGTATTCACTCTATTTTTACTTTGCAAGAGGCTGAGGGGGCATTTTTATTTGGGATACTTATTCTTAAGATGGTATTCTCAATATTTCGGTATTAGTATTACTATTGCTGCTGATGCTTTTCCAGAGAGCTAAAACAAGTTTAACTTGTAAAGGCTTGGGCATTAGGAGAACGAGAAAAAAAAAAAAACCAACCCACACAACTCCATAAATATTAGTTTTCCTTCCCATTAGAAATCATTTAGTTGACTGGTTCTCAATCTTGCCTGCAAAGTAGAATTACCTGTTTAAAAAATACGGGGGCTTGGGTCCCATTCTGAGATTCTGACTCAATCGGTCTAAGCTACAGAAAGACCATCAGAAATTTTTTAAAGTTCCGTTGTGATCCTAATGTTACAGCCAAGGTTGAGAACCACTGCTCCAGGCCAATATATAATCAAGTACATGTCAACATACAAAAATATGTAAGGGTGTTTAGAAACTTTTTTTTAACGTAGCACCAATCTCAAATTTTATAATGGAAAAGGTTGAGAAATGAACCCAAAGCTCAAAAATATGTTGAACAAAATAAGCCAGACACAAAAGAGTACTTACGTATGATTCTATTTACACAAAGTTTTTACAAAGAAAACGAGGGGTAGGAATGGGCGGAGGACGACAGGATTAACTGAGAAGCGAGCGAAGAAAATTCCCGAGATGGAAACGTTCTCTATTTTGATTAGGGTACATGGATATATAGTTATCAAAACTCATCGAAACAGTTGAAATCTGTATTATGTTTTTTCTATGTGTAAATAACGTTTCAATAAAAAGAACGATTGAACATAATTAACTTAAATCTGGATACCTAAGACAGTCTGAGTGGCGGAGACGATTATTATTTCGGATGACCCCAAACTCTCACTAGATTAAAAGGACTACACACCCTAGACCAGAACCAGAGAGAATGGAGACCAGACAGCAGGGAGGGCCAAAGACTAACAAATCGCTAGAGGGCTCGAAGCCGTAAGCTAGCTGCTGCCTAGACTGTGGCGCCCAAGTGTTCCGCGAAAATAAGCCCCCGCGCACTTTTCCGGTGCGAGCATTGCAGACCGAGTGTGCCACCAGAAGGATCCGGAAGGAAACGAGGCCACTACGAGAAAGGAACCCGGGGCAGCTTGGTCCCTGCTCAGATGCTGGCGCTGTAGGCGCCGCACGGTCAGCTGGTTGCAGCTCGCGGGGAGGACTCCGGCGCTCGCCTTCCCTGCGCTGCCCCCGCCGCTGCCATGATTCCGGTATCGCTGGTGGTAGTGGTGGTGGGCGGCTGGACTGCCGTCTACCTGACCGACTTGGTGTTGAAGGTGAGGGCCTCGGGTCTAAGGCCCAAGCCCGTGGTGCTCAGGGTCAGGGCGCGGGACCCGAGGTCTTTTCCCCTGCCCTGTGCCTCCCGGAACGGAAGCTGTGCAGCCGGTGTCCACTTGCGGCCTTCCGCGTGGCGCGCGGTCCTGTGGAGTAAATAAAGCACGGCTGGCTGCGGGAAGGGAGTGGCGACCTGCGCGGCAGCCGCGGTCGCATTGCGGGGCTCCGTAGGCCCCGCAGCCTTCGGGTCCTGCCCGGGAGGCGTCGGTAGTGGGCTCGGGAGGGCTCGCCAAACCCCACCACACTGCCCTTGAGAAGAAAATAAAATGTCTGCCTGAGAAAGGCATTGTTTGCCCTCGTTGTCTTTAAGGTTGCGACTCTCCAGAGGGTCTGGTAAATCAAGGTGTGATTTACATCAGTGGTTTCAGACTTTAAAGTGCGTACGATCGTCTGCAGTTCCGGTTAAAAAGCACATTCTGATTCAGCAGATCTAGGCCGGGGGCTTAAGATTCTGCATTTCTAACCCGTTCCTTACTGCTGCCAATGCCGCTAGTTAACTGACCGCGCTTACAAGTAGCGAGGATTTAGATAACTATTAACTACTCGAATTCAACTGTATCTTAGACGCCGTTTCTTCACGCTAACCTCCCCCCGCCCCGACCCCGCCACTTAATACCCGTCCCCCTTTGCCGCCACAGACCGCTCGTACGCAGCCCATTCTTAAGTTACTTGGATAGCGGATATTAACAATTGTCTGACCACAGACTTCAAGCAGCCTTTTGAAGTTGCATATTGGGGGTGGGGGTATTGTATGCGAGGAATGAAATCATGTAACTTCTCTAATATTTAATGAAAGTTCCAATTATGACTAGTTCAAACCTTCATGTTATGAATACCGTTTTAAATAGAATACTGTAGTTTAGTGTGTGTATGTTAAGTTTAATGTTAGAATGAAATGATACTTAATGTTACTTTGTTGTATTTAAACTTGCAAAGTGTGTTAGCCACTCAGTTATGTCTGACTTCTGTAGCCGGCCAGGCTCCTCTGTCCATGAAATTCCCCAGGCAAGAATACTGGAGTGGGTAGCCATTTCCTTCTCTAGGGGATCGTCCCCACCCAGGGATCAAACCTGAGTCTCCCACATTGCAGGTAGATTCTTTACCATCTGAGCCACCAGAGAAACAAAAGTTGCAAAGTGAAAAGATAATACAGTAGAATCCTTAGAGCACAGGGCTGGGCTTTGCCACTTCCTAACCATTGTGACCTTGGGCAGAAATTCTCTCTGTTCCTCTATTTCTTCATCTTTAAAATAGGTGTAATCGTTGTAAAAACTTCCTGATATTGTAGAGAGGCTTATGTTATTCATCCACATAGAGTCCATTGCCACTCAAGCTGAGATTCAAGGACTGGCAGCACTTGCATCAGCTGGGAATTTGTCAGAAATGTAGACTCTCAGGCCTCATTCCTGACCCACAGAATCAGAACCTGCATCCTCCTAAGATCCCCCAGATGCTTCTGCACACACTTGGCATAGTGCTTAGCATGTCATAAGCAGTACATGCCAGTGCTTATTTACACAGTGATTTTGTTGTTTGGAAAAAACAAACTCATATGATTTCATGTTGCATATGTGACACAAATCCAAAATAAAATTTTCAAACCTTTAGTCCAGTGTATGAGGTGATCAGGATGTCACGTTAAGTTCAGCAACAGCCCTTAACTCCCTGAGAGAGCACTATTCCTTTAGCAGAAGTCCTAACTCTCATTCAAAGTATCTGCCTGGAGAATGGAGAAATCTTGGGTTTTAGGAGCTGCACCTTTAGCTTCTCTGCTCCCCACTTGGTCTGCTGTTTTACCCATAGTTTGTCTAGGATTTCCTCAGTAGACACCTGGAGGGGTGTGTCATTCTCCATTTCCAAGTCCTAGAAAATAAACAGGTTTAAAACTTCACCTGAAGACTGAGAGCAGAGAACATTATGGATCCAAAGGCAAACAGATACCTGTATTCACACTCAGATCATATTTTATGACTGATAAGACTGAAATATCCTCTAGAGACAGAGAAATTTCTCAAATTGGTGGGCATCTATATGACAAAATACTTATCATACTTACTGTAACAGATAAGAGGTCAGTAGTAGTGTATATAAAGCAGCCTTATATTGTCCCAAATCCTGCATTACTCAAGAACTTCAAACTTTCCTAATAATAAAACTGTTGAGCTGCATATAAGCAGATGTCTCCCCAACCCAAAGAATGTTAAGGAATTACTGAGATTAAGATGTCTTTAGATATATTTTATGTTTTTACATGGTCAAATCCAGGCTAAGTTCTTAGGGCTGTTGCTCAAAAGAGTATATAGAAAGCACTGATTCCAAATAACCTGTCCCGTCTGTTAGATCGGCTGGGGTCTTTTTAAATTATAACACAAGACCTCTTGCTGTGTAACAAGGCTTTTAGACCTGTGCTGTCCTGTGTGGTAGCCACTAATTACATGTGGCCATCTAGCATTTGAAATGGGGCTAGTCCGAACTGAGATATGCTCTTAAGTGTAAAGTTGACATTAAATTTCAAAGACTTAGTGCATAAATAAGTAAGAAAACAAATAGAATGTGAAATATTTCAATAATTGATTATATTTTAAATGATAATATCTTGGTTATTTTTAGTTAAAAATACTTTAAAATTAATCTGTTTCTATTTGCCTTTAAAATTTTCTTGGCTACTGGAAAATTTTAAATTGCACTTGTGACTTGCACTTGTAGCTCACATTATATTTCTTTTGGACAATGCTGTTCTAAGCAAACATTTTTTGCCTATGGGCTGTAGTTTGCCGGACCCTGAGTTCAGCAGACCAGCTAGTCCAAGGCTTATACTTTAATATCCTGGAAAAAATAGATAAATGTAAAGCTTTAAAAGTTATAAACATTTGATTAGTCACTATCTTGCTTTCCTGTAGAAATACTTCTTTTTAAAAATTTTCTTAAACATTATAAATTGTTCTTCTAGTTGAGTGATGTGGAACTTTTCTTTCTCTCTCAGTCATCTGTATATTTTAAGCATTCGTATGAAGACTGGCTGGAAAACAACGGATTGAGCATCTCCCCTTTTCACATAAGATGGCAGACTGCTGTTTTCAATCGTGCCTTTTATAGTTGGGGACGGCGGAAAGCAAGGATACTTTACCAGTGGTATTCTTCATTTTCTCTTTATTGATTTAAATTAGTAATTGTGATCCTGAGAAATACATGTTAAATGAATTGTTTCCATCGTTTTCAGTTTACTGAGTTTTAAAATGTTGACCATGTAAAAACTTTCTGGCTTTATATAGATGTATGGGATTGCATCATCGTGCTTTGCACACATTCACAGTCAAGATTCTCTGTCTTGATGTGGGTGGTGGACACATGGGTGTACGTACGTACATAAAAATTCAGTGAGCTGTACACTTCAGACTTACACATTTTACCATGGAAGTTATACATCAATGGAAAGGCAAAACGCATATGGAGCATTTTCCACCAGGAAGACAATCTTAGAGAATTTTCTTCTCCATCATCACACATAGAAACAAGGGCTGTGGGAGTAATAGGGCTTCCAAAAGTCTGCAGGCTTTCCTCTGTACTTCATCTGTGATACCCATCCAGAGGAAAGATATTTAAAATATTTATCCTCCTGTAAGGCATATGCACAAACCAACGCCAGCCAGATTGCAGCAGCAGGGTCCTGGACTCCCTGGCTATGCTAGGCCTATCCCTTTAATTTAAAATATTTTAAAAATCATAGTTTATAGTGTTTATGGTTAGGGGATTTATAATGCTCTCCGGGACACCCTAGAGACTGACAGTTTCTGTAGCTGAAGAATTTTTAGTATGAGAGTAGGGATCCTTTGTCTAAATTTCTTTTTGTTAAAAATTTAGCTCCAGCTGGAGTAAAGCTAAATATCAATAATGAGGTCATTAAAAAGCAGAAAATGCAAGAGCAAATCAAAGCAGACACAACAGAAATAATAAAGAGCAGAAATCAGTGAAATAGGAATTATACAGTAGAGAAAATCAACAAAGCCAAAAGCTGATTGTTTGAAAAGATTAGTAAAATTGATAACGTACCATGACTGATCAACAAAAAAAGAAAACAACTAAAAATCAGAATTGGAGGAAGAAATATTACTATAGATTCTGAGACTCATTTATTTATTTTGACTGTTCTACACAACTTGTGGAATTTTATTACTAGTTCCCCAAGCAGAGATTGAACCCAGGCCCTTAGCAATGACAGCATGGAGTGAGACTCATTTTGAAAGATGAAGCTATTGTGAACAGTTCTATACATATAAATTTGACAATTTAAATGAAATGGACAAGTTCCTTGAAAAAACACAGCTTATCAAAAAGTTAGAAAATGTAATAGATTATTCCCAACTATAGAAGAATGACTTGTAACTATTAACAGTAGAAGAAACTGTTCTTAAGTTTTACCACATTACTATTTTAAGCCCATGACAAAATTCAACTAAAATAAAATCCAAACAGTAGAATCGGTAGATAAAAAAGAATAGATTTCTATAACGTCAAAGAGCTTTCATAATTATGTGAGAATAAGATAAAAACAATGCTATGTAAATGAGAAAAACAATATGATTGGGAACAACATTCAGCCTCTTCAGTTATGTGCCATGCTGTGCCTGCTTAGTCGCGTCCCCAACTCTTCGCGACCCCAGGGACTGTAGGCCATCAGGCTCCTCTGTCCATGGGGATTCTCCAGACAAGAACACTGGAGTGGGTTGCCATGCCCTTCTCTACGGGATCTTCCTGACCCAGGAATTGACTCCACGTCTCCTGTATGACAGGTGGAATTTTTACCACTGAGCCACCAGGGAAGCCCCCTTCAGTTATGAGAGAATTGTAAATTAGAACTGCTTAAAGAGCCAAGTACCTGTGCTTCAGTCAAGTATTTGAAGTTCAGGTAGGAAAAAGAAGCAAGAGTTATTGCCATTTTTAGACATTGTTTTGAAGCTATGAAATGTGGCTGGTTAACATAGTTTTTAGTCCGTGGATTGTGAGGGATTGTGCATTTATGTAATTTTTTTTCCTCTTAACAGGTTCAATTTTGGAATGGTGTTTGGCGTAATTGCCATGTTCAGCTCTTTTTTTCTTCTGGGGAAAACGCTGATACAGACTTTAGGCCAAATGATGGCTGACTCTTCTTATTCCTCCTCCGCCTCCTCTTCACATTCTTCCTCCTTTTCCTCTTCCTCCTCCTATTCCTCACTTTACAATGAACAGGTGCTCCAAGTTGTGGTAAGTGCCTTATTACTGCTCTAAGTAGCTTTGTTGAAACATATTCCTATCCATAATATAAATGCGAAAATATATCAAAAGTCTTACAGTCTCTCAAACTAGTTGCTTAAACAAAATCATTAATAAGAATATAGCAAAGAATTGTTGCAATACGTAGTAGGAGGAGGAAGAGTAGGAATAGTAATAATAGAACAAATGAACTACCACTGAGACTGTGAACAATTACACAAGTATTAGATTTAATTCATGGTTTTTTTTCCAGTGCAGATTTGTCTTTTTTAATTGAAATATAGTTGCCATACAATACTATATAAGTTATAGGTGTGCAATACAGTGATTCACAATTTTTAAAAGTTGTAATCCATTTATGCTGCTGCTGCTAAGTGGCTTCAGTCATGTCCAACTCTGTGCGACCCCATAGATGGCAGCCCACTAGGCTCCCTCGTCCCTGGGATTCTCCAGGCAAGAACACTGGAGTGGGTTGCCATTTCCTTCTCCATTTATAGTTATTATAAAACATCAACTGTATTCCCTGTGTTGTAAATTATATCCTTGTAGCTTATTTTATACCTAGTTAGTAATTCATGTTGTCTTCTTGCATTGTTGAATAATTATTACTGTCAAGGAATAAGCATACTGATTTAAAGTCTCTTTAATGTAGAAATAAATTGCATCTTAATCCTGTGTGAAGTATTCCCCTTTACTCTTCATGGCTTTCAGACTGTAAGCAATAATATCCTTTTAATTAAAGGTAAAAGACCTTTTGAATGATCACTGTGATTTCTTGATGTGAAGAATAATATACTGAGTTGTACTTCTTTGACTGTAAGCTACTTATTATAATTCCCACTTTAAAGAACATGTGTAGACCTATACCCTATCAATTCATGTTTCCAGAGTTTGAAAGGGTACTTTACCACCAAATACCTTTTATTTTAAATTTTTTTCATTAACCGTTTCCATTTCCATGAATCATGGACGTTACATTTTTAATGTAACAGACTGTTGCTGCTGCTGCTAAGTTGCTTCAGTCGTTTCTGACTCTGTGCGACCCCATAGATGGCAGCCCACCAGGCTCCGCCGTCCCTAGGATTCTCCAGGCAAGAACACTGGAGTAATTAGTGACTTTTAAAAATTGAAGTATAGTTGATTTACAATTGTGTTAGTTTCAGGTGTACAGCATAGTGATTTAGTATTTTATTCTTATAGCAATCTAGGAATAAGTATTGTTGTTATCCCTGATTCACAGATGAGAAAACCGAGGCACAGAGCTGTTAAGTCACTTGCCTGTGGTCACAGCTAGTAAATGATGGTTCCATCACTCACCCACCACTGACTTTAAGAAAGACCAATGATTTCTCAAGGAACTGTAAAGTAACTTTGACTTGTATCTAAGAGATATATGGTGGAAGGTATAAGGTATAGGAGCTAAGATGGGATATAGAGGCAGGGTCTGGTTTATGAAGGGCCATTCTAAGAAGTTTTTATTTTATCTGTATATAACAAGTCTATGCAAAATGGACTGGAGTAAGGTTTCACTGGAGATGAGGAGGCCATTTGAGAGGGCATTCAGAATAATTCATGTCAGAAGTTATAAAGATCTAAACTAAATTAATGATAAGAAGAATGAAGGGCTGGGTTCATGGGACCTTCTGAAGTGGAGTTCTCAGACCTCAGTGATTAAGTGAATGTGAGGCTAGAGGGAGAAGAAGGAGTTGAGGATGACTCTCAGGCTACATGATTGGTTATTGTTTGCCAAGGAAGAGGATAGTAGAGAAAGAAGCAAGCTTAGAGGAAATATGATCACTGGCCTGTGACTGCTAGGATTAGAATAGGAAAAGGTTTTTTGTTTTTTTGTTTTTCCTGTGGCTTTTTAGTTTTATTTTAGTTTAACGAGTTTTTTTTTTGGGGGGGGTGGGTGGTGTTTGTTTGTTTTAAAAGATATTTATTCAGCATCATAATCAGACTATTACATTTGGCAATCAATAGCATGGGTACAAAAAAACTATAGTAAAACTCTTTGTTGAAATGCTTTACACTTCCCACAGATTAGAAACTAAAATAGTTTGTGCAATTAGTCACAAATATAGTCCTCGAGGGTTTTTTTTTGCCCATACACATGAGCATTGTCTAAAACATGTCTTCTTCGAATCAGCAGGGCCCTGCCACCACTGTGCTTGACTGAGTTTACAAATCTGTTGTAACTTGTAGCTTCCCTGTCACTTCTCTGGCTCTCCTCTCCTGCTAAGCTTTGTTTCCTGGCAGGAATTAAAACCTCCCACTGCCATAGCTACTGCTGCAGCAGGAACCACTATAGCCACCTTGGTTTCATGGTTTGGCAAATTATTGGCCTCTACCACCATAGGGGTCAGAACTTCTGCCTCCAAAGTTTCCTCCTGTCATGGGTCCAAACTTTGAAGATTGCTTGCTGTAATTGCCAGAATCATCATAGCTTCCGCCACCTCCAAATTGCTTCCATCATTACCAAATCCATTATAGCCATTCTCACAGCCACCATATCTACCACCACCATGGCTGCCACTGAAGCCACCTCAACCACTGACATTTCCTCCACAACCAAAGTTGACATTCCCACCAAAACCACCTCCGTGACTACCACTAAAGTTTCCAGAACCACTTCCACCTCTTTGGCTGGATGAAGCACTAACCATCTCTTGCTTAGATACGGTTTTCCTTATTTCACAGTTGTGGCCATTCACAGTGTGGTATTTCTGAATGACAGTCTTGTCTATGGAGTCATGTTCATCAAAGGTTACAGAAGGCATTCTTTTTGCTGTTGCCTCAGTCACTTTTTTCCCCCCATACTGTTCAAAATAACATGTTAGGCGCTGTTTTCATTATCTTCTTTAATGCCACCAACAAAAATCTTTTTCACAGTTAAGTGGGCACCAGGTCTTTGAGAATCTTCTCTTGAGACAGCCCTCTTTGGTTCCACAACTCTTCCATCCACCTTGTGTGGTCTTGCATTCATAATCGAATCCACCTCCTCCACTGTGGTGTATGTGACAAACCCGAAGCCTCTGGAGTGCTTGGTGTGTGGATCCCTCCTTACCACACAGTCTGAGTGTCCTCTAAAGCTCAGAAGGGCTCCTCAGACTCACATTGGTTGTTTCAAAACTCGGACCTCTGATGAAGAGCTTCCACAGGCTTTCTGGGCTCTTTGATAGACTCCAACTTAGACTTGACTGTAGTGGAGGAGACTTCAGTGATGCTTACGTGGCATCATCCACAGGCACAAAGAAGCTAACAAGCTTTTTAAATTAATTTTTTATTTGATAAATTTGACATATTACAATTTGAAAATTTAAGGTATACAACATGTTACTTTCATACATTTATTTATTGTAATATTGCCATTGGAGCAATATCTATCAGATTATATTATTATAGTATAGTATTATTGATTTTAGTCTTTATACTGTGCATTAGATCTCTGTGGCTTATTTGCTACTCATTACAACTTTGTACCCTTAAACACTCATTCTTATCAGCACCCCCTATCTTTTGGTAACCACCATTTTATGCTCTTTTTTTTCTTTTTAACAGATTGGACTTTTTTAGATTCCATATGTAAGTGATACCATTTAGTACTTGTTTTTCTCTGACTTATCTCACTTAGCATCATGTGGTCAAGGTCTATCCATGTTGTTGCAAATGGCAGGATAGCTTCCCTTCTCATACATTAATAATATTCTATTGTGTATGTATATTGCTACATTGTTTTCATCCATTCATCTATTGGTGGTCATTTGGGTCATTTCCATAATCTTTGCTATTGTGATAAACATCAGTTCAGTTCAGTTGCTCGGTTGTGTCTCACTCTTTGTGGCCCCATGGACTGTAGCACGCCAGGCTTCCCTGTCCATCACCAACTCCTGGAGTTTACTCAAACTCATGTCCATCAAGTCTGTGATGCCATCCAACCATCTCATCCTCTGTCGTCCCCTTCTCCTCCTGCCTTCAGTCTTTCATATCATCAGGGTCTTTTCAAATGAGTCAGTTCTTCACATCAGGTGGCCAAAGTGATAAACATAGATATGCATATATCTNACTGAACTGAACTGGCAAACTATATACATGATGTATACAACAAATAAAGAGGTTTGGGGGATAAAACTTTAAAATATTTTAAAGGCAGGTCCAGTCTAATATTTTCTTCCCTCACTCAAGTGGACCACGTTTGTACCACTTGGGATGTTAAAAGTTCAGAAGACACCAGTTAACTAATTGGATGTGAGGGGCAACATATGTTCATAACTTACATTCACATACACATTAGAGATTTTGTAGTAGTTTATCCAAAATGCTTAAATTTTAAATGTAGTGCTTTAATATTAGAATATCATACTGCTTTCTAAAGCAGGTGTGAGGTGAATAAAAATAAAGCAAATCAGGGTTTCAAAGGCTGTTTTATTCCTGCCCATGCCTGCACTTTATTCAACAACTATTATGTGACAAGCATTTTATATTACATATATATAATCCTTACAAGAAGTATAAAGTAAAATTAGTTTCCCATTTTATCTAAAAAAAAAAAGAAATTAATCTAATCCTTACAAGTACTATAAAGTAAAATTATTTTTCCCATTTTATCTAAAAAAAAATGAAATTAAGGTTCATGATTAACGAAATCCTACAAATAAGTGGTAACACGGGGTAGGATCTTTAAAACCACAAAATCAAGATGATCACAATGATAGGACCTGATGTGAAGGGTCAAGAATTTTACCTGTTTCGGTATCTTCTTTACAGCTGACTCCTTAAAGCAAAGAGAAGGGAACTGAGAAATAAAATGTTAACTATTAAAAATTCTTTACAGTGAAAAAAATAACAGCTCCCAGACATTTCCACCCACTTCTTGTCCAGCCACAGCACTTTTAAGTCCTAGGAAGAGGCCTGCAGAAGAGAATTCTGGAAGTGGTTACGGTGGCTAAGTTTCCACTGATGGAGTTGCCCGAAACCTCAGAGCTTCAGATATTGTTTCCTAAAACAATACCCTTTAATCCCAAAAGAGAATTTAATAATTTTTTTATTTATGGCCACAGCAGTTCTGAGAACTTAGCTCCCCAACCAGGGGTTGAACCCTGCGTGGAGTCCTAACCACTGGACTACAGGAATTCCCTTAGAAAAGAATGTACTAAGGGTAAGTTCTGGAGCTTGCAGAGCAGGGCATTCGTTCTGTCCTCAGCAAGACAGAGAAAGCAAGCTGGCTTCCCTCCCGCCCTTCTCAGCAGGCTGGCCGCGCAGAAGGTCAGTCTTGGACTTACACTCAGTTTCCAGCTATGTTCCCAAACAGGGCCTGAAACCAGCTACGGGGCCAAAATGCTTATCCCTCGTCCAGACCCATATGTAGCTAGCTATGAAGCCTCTGGACCAACAGGGTCTCACAACAGATGAGAGGGTCCATCAGCCTGGGGAAGCTACTTTACAATAAAAAGTCTGTCAAATTAGAAGTGCTAAGTGTAAAATTTTGTTTGCCAGTTGAAATACCATGATTTGAAATTCCACTGCCAAATTCTTCACCAGAAAACATGGGTTAAACTTACAGTAGTGATTCAACATCAGTTCCTTCGCTTGAGATTTTTTAAAAGATCTATGACTTTTGTCCACACAGGCATTCTCGTCTGCCTGGGAAGGCCGCACCTCTCCTACTCACCTGGCAAACTCCTTTCCACCCTCCACACCCAAGCATGACTTCCCTGGTGAAGCCTTCTCCATACGTAAGGTGGAATTAGGACCATTCTCATCTGAGTGCTCAAAAAAAAAAAATACCTTAAATCTGTATTTAATTAGAAACATTTAGTTTCAACTGCAACTATTTGTTTTTGACTATGGCTTCTGTATTTACTTGCCTTGTATTCCCCTGACTTCTTCCTGTGCTGTGCTAGGCACATAACGTATCACAATAATATTTGGTAGATGAAGAAATGAAAGTTGAATCATGAATCTGAAGGAGGATTAATTCTTACACATGTAATAGATTGGTCTCAATGGTTCTCAACTTGTTTGCCTTTATACACCTTATATAAAATCCATCATAGTTCTTTGAACATTTAGGTTGTAGCCTTATGACTATATCTGACTGTCAATATACAAAGGAAGCTTCTCACATTACATTACATTACAGGTGTAGCCTAGCACAAATGAGATAGCTCTTATAATTTTTCTATTCACAAATCAGGAATTATTATCATTTGAAGCATTTTCTATAACTTCTAAACAGAGTAACCTGGGAGCCAGTGAGGAAAGTCATGTTTTCAATTGCCTGTTCTCTGGTATATCTATTCTATTCAAAAGGTTTCTCAAAAAAGAAATTAAAAAAAAAAATCTAAAAGACAAAAACGCAATCTCCACCTATTTACTTTGAGGGCTTGATCCAGCAAGCATTTTAAGAAATGAATGGGGGGGTGGGGGAGTAGTTAGGCAATGTTACACCAAAGGTAATGTGCCCTTTTCCCCTTAAAAAAAAAAAAGTTAATCTGTCACATTTAGCAAGATTACATTATGTGGCCTACCAGAAAACAGTATTCATTCCTATAAATACCCAATCCCTAAAACATTTTCTCCTACAACTGCATTAGTTTCTCATTAGATGAGCGTGCCACTAAAAATATATGTGATAACGTAATAACAAAACTCAAACTTCATAAATGCTAGAGTAAAACACAGATATCTACCAACAAACTCAGGGTTGGTGGCGGTCATTTCAAAAGACAATCTGTGTTAGGAAACCTCTTGAGCAGAACACCATATACTAGTTTCATTTCTTAAACTATGTCAAGAAGACACATTTAAAAATATACTTCAGACCCAAAATAAAGTAAACCACTCAGTCGGCCACACTCCACCCCACACCAGGATAAAGGGGAATGCAAGAGAAAGCTAATCACTAAAGTATCCGTTTATTTATTTCCTCATAGCTCTCACCTCCCCTGCCCCCAACTCCAATATTTCAGTTGTTTCACTACCCCTCCACATTAAAGCTTTCTTCCAGAAAGTGGGCCAGCCCATCTTAGCAAGCCACCAATAAGAAAGGTGGAGGTAACAACTGAACATTATTGGCATGCCCCAATCATTCTCAGATTCCAGTACTCTAAGATTGTGCCTCTTCCCCTTATTTGTCATCTCCCCACACATCCCCATAAAGGCACTTTTTTTCCACTTTCTACACAGATGAGCAATGTTAAATGAGCACATTCGATANATTATTGGCATGCCCCAATCATTCTCAGATTCCAGTACTCTAAGATTGTGCCTCTTCCCCTTATTTGTCATCTCCCCACACATCCCCATAAAGGCACTTTTTTTCCACTTTCTACACAGATGAGCAATGTTAAATGAGCACATTCGATATACAGGCCAAGTTACTAACAGAAAAATGAACAAGACAGTTCTCAGATTTCAGTCTTGCAGGATTTAGGCTCTTCTTTTAAAGTAATATTTAGTCTACAAAACACTCACTTGGCATGCCTTCCTCTCCCAGTAACAGGTATGTCCTTGAAGGGAAAAATCCATTTGAATCCCTTTTGTCCCCAGAATGCCTGCATGTTCTCAGTAGGGACCTTGTGGGTGAATTCTGCTTTTGTTAGAAGCCTGGGTTCCAAATGGTCTCTTCAGAAACATTTAGATTATTTTGAAATTTGCACTATAACCCATCGCAGAGGGTGTGGTGTGCAAACAGGTTTTATCCCCACAATAATGTTGAAATTCACTAGCAGCTGCCTGAAGTGCTAAGAAAAATACGGAGGCCACATCTGTACTCAAAGAGAGAATGTATAGTGAAACTCAAGGGTTAGTGACGTCTGCCATGGGCACAGATGAGAAGCATGGTGGTATGTGTGCTCAGTGTTTGCCATCTCGACTCTAAATCCTGAGCCAAGGTCTGAATTCCACGAAGTTCAAGTATTTCTTACTGCCTAAGTTCCTTTCCCTAACTGAAGCATCAGGCCAAGGACAGATAATTCGAGGTTCTTCTAAATATACATTTCTATGTATAATCCTTTTATGTACAAGTTTGGTGAAGAATATTCTTCCAAGTGAATTAGACTTAAGGTCAATCACAGACCCAGTGCTCTCCTCCTCTTTGAACTAGCACACAGCAAGAACCCTTTCGCAAGAGCATCTGTAGCAACTTTTAAACTTTCCCAAAAAAGCAGAAGCATCAAAGCGCTTTGTTCCAGAAGTAACCGAGACACTTAAAGATGCCACTGTGCAGCAACTCTTTTCTTCCAGTAGATGCTGCGATCTTCTGTTTAAAGAGTTCCCTTTTCTCATCCTGTGCTCTCCCATAAGTCTGTAACATCCCAGACAACCCCAAATCGGGCTGACAACATTTGGCAGACTTGGTTTCAGACTCTTCCTCTGAAACCATTTAACAAAACCTGGCACAAAGTCCTTTTACGATGGTGAGAATACAAATTCAACATCCAGCCCCGCTCCTCGACTAAAGTGGCGACTGCGGGGGTCCAGCAAACTCAAAATAAGAAACCAAAGCCCTTCTTTTGGTTTGCTTCCAGGAGTGTTCTTCCTCAGCTAAAAAATTCCTGAATGTTTTTCTAAAGTATCAAAAGATCCATTTCATAATTCTAAAAGCACACTACAAAACAAAAGATGCATCCTTAACGGCTGACAGCCTCCACTTGTAGCTTTATAATCACATTTATTATATTTCCAAGGCAATCTTCCTCATCAATGTCTACTCCCCTAATCAACTCACATTGTTTAAAAAGGCAAATTCAGTTAATACTTGCTGCCCTCTCTCCATTATAATAGCATACGCCTTTGCTGTCTCTCCGCCCCAGCTCTTCTAGAGCATTTATGCCTGACAGTCACCTCCTCCTTTCTGTAACTGAGAACAAACCACTTAGGCCAGAGTCATTTCAAAGTTCCCTTTAAAAAACTTAATGCTTATAATGGAATAAAAGCCTTCTCAAGACAGAATTCTGTTAGAATGAGAAAAATAAGTAAAAATAGGTTGCTTTTCTCAAGATCTCAAGTAATATTCTTTCTTTAATGAAAGGTCGACTTGCCTTTTAAAGTTAACTTAGAATCTTCCAAAAGTTCCCAACACCCCAATACTGAAATCATTTAAATAGACATCTTAGGGAGGGAAAGTCCCCTGGAGATGGAATTGGCAATCCACTCTAGCACTCTTGCCTGGAAAATCCCATGGACGGAGGAGCCTGATAGGCTATAGTCCANTTCTAGAAAAGATTAACAGAAAAACAATTACCCGGGGGGTCCCTTCTAAGGCCAGGAAACTAGACTATAGGTTATCAGATAGGGGGCAGGTTCCTTTTCCATGAGTCATGACTAGCCCTGAAGAAACAGAATAAAGGGTTGCTTTAAAATTTAACTTTTTCTCTTCAGTGCCATTAGATGCTCATAGTTTGCTTTCATATTTTAAATATTATTAAAATTTTAAATATTAAATATTTCATAATTTAAATACCCATTCAGTTATGGATAGAAAACAAAGCAAAACCACCCACACAGCCAGCCATTGCAGAGGAGAAATTGGTGCATCTGTTAGTTTACTTCACCTGTGTTTTGCTCTTCATGTCAGCAGTAATTCGTGTTTAAAGAGATCCAATCTAATCAAATAATCTAGAAAAGAAAGATTTAAAAACAAAAAAATCTTTGCCTGAAATAAAAATCCTTATAAAGTCAGATTGCATATCAATAACCATTTTCATGCTAGTACTCCTGAAGACACTCTTGTTAATAGGAAAGTTTTTTGTAGTATTGGAAATCGGGATTTTTGTGACCCCATGGACTGTAGGCCACCAGGCTTCTCTGTCCGTGAGATTCTCCAGGTAAGAATACTGAAGTCGGTTGCCATTTTCTTCCCCAGGGAATCATCCCCACCCAGGGATCGAACCCAAGTCTCCTGCATTGCAGGCAAATTCTTTACCACTGAGCCACCTGGGGAGCCTTTAATTGGTCCTTGCCACACATCAGTTTTGCTCTACAAGTTTGATGTGCTGAATGCAGGAAACCTTCCAAAATAAATGGATAAGAAAACAGATTCTGTCCCAGCTGTATGTGTGATTTAACTTCCTTATTCTCCCCTAGATATAGTGAAGCAGTCTACCAAAGAACTTGAAAAAATAAATGACTAATGGGAATAGTTGCCCTTTTTCCATTGCCTTCCATGAATAACTGGGTTACTAGTATGCAAGCAAATATGTGCACATCTGTGTGGTCAAATTGGACTGCCCCAGTTCTGTGGGGAAAACCTGAAGATAAGCCTGGAGGTGGAATAGATATTTGATATGATAGAGATGTCCTTCAGGATGAGAGTCTCTTAGGCATCCTCTTGTTCACTCTGCTAACACCACAGTGCAGGAGTTCTATAGTGATACTGGATCAACAGCATTAGGTCATCTAAAAGTAGCTCATTAAGTATTTGTGCTTGACCAACTGGAGTTACTGCAAAACCTACTGAGACCCTGGAACTCCAGCTTTATGAGTGGGTAAGTTTATGTGAAGACAACATTGCTGCTTCTTGATTCAACCTGGATGTATCTCTTTTTGTAATGTAAAATCAAACTCTGCAGCAAGTAGCCAACAATCTGAACTGTCAGTTACACAGTTGTTTCTGAGTTAATATGCATTTTACTTAATTCTTTTTGTCTTGGAAGCAAAATTCTTATTATAAATGTACTTCTGTGCATTGTGTTCTTCTTTTAATAACAGATTTTAATAAACCATTTCTCTTTAAGCGTACAAACGGCTAGACGGTTCGACTGAATGCTGTAACAATCACAGCCTTACAGATGTTTGCTTTTCCTATAGAAATAATTTTAATAAGCGTTTGGTAAGTTGTCTTTGAAACAGTCTTGATTGCCTGATATAATTATATAATCATGTAGAACTGAAATGGAATCCTTGAAAACATTGCCCTTTTGGTTTATACCATTTTATTAAGATCTCTACATTTCAAATGTCATATTTCATCTGAGAATCTTTAAAATGTTTATAATAATAATATCTTATTTGGCCAGAGTAGAATAATTAAACCTAATTTATAGTAGATATACATGAATGGCATTTCCTTTATTGAATGAACTTCATTCCTAATGTTTGGTGACATGAAAGATATTGAAAGAATTTAACTTGGTGTTTTACTTGTTAATAAATCATTTTTAGTATTGACTAATTGATGTTCTGTCCCTAGCATACATGTCTACCTGCCCGGAAAGCAGTTGAAGCCACCCAAGTCTGTAGAACCAATAAAGACTGTAAGAAAAGCTCAAGTTCAAGTTTCTGTATAATACCTTCTTTGGAAACTCACACACGCTTAATAAAAGTGAAACACCCACCTCAAATTGATATGTTATATGTAGGACATCCACTGCACCTTCACTACACAGGTGGGTTTTATTGTGGTAGACCCTCAGAATATCACTATGATGGCCTATATTTTCACTGGTAGAGACTCAGTACACACCTTGCATTAATTTCACTTGTTTGATCACTTTTAAAAATCTTGTTAATTTGTTTTTAAGCATTAAATGAAATTTAAGCAGTAGGAAAATAATCTGAATTTATAAAGCAAGATGGAGCTGAACCCCATGTCTACTTATGGAGAAAGACATATTTTTTCTTCACTACCATTTATGTCCAAGTCACATAGATGACCTCTCAGATATTCTCTGAGTGTTTGTTAAATTTCTCCAAGCTCCCAAATCAGCACCGAGAGTAGCATATGCCAGAAAATGCCAGTAATCATAGTGATGATGATGATAAGGCAATTTGTGAATAACACATGAATTTTATATGAATATAATTTCAGAATAAGACCAGCGTAAATGCTTTAACAGTGGCAACATGATTGGATTAAACATATAGCTTGTCCATATGGCTCAAGATCATACAGAAGAACTATGCAAAAAAGATCCTAATGACCCAGATAACCACAATGCTATGATCACTCATCTAGAGCCAGACATCCTGGAGTGCAAAGTCAAGTGGCAGTGATGGAATTCCAGCTGAGCTATTTCAAATCCTAAAAGATGATGCTGTGAAAGTCCTGCACTCAATACACCAGCAAGTTTGGAAAACTCAGCAGTGGCCAGAGAACTGGAAGAGGTCAGTTTTCATTCCAATCCCAAAGAAAGGTAATGCCAAAGGATGTTCAAATTACTGCACATTTGCATTCATCTTACACGCTAGCAAAGTAATGCTCAAAATTCTCCAAGCCAGGCTTCAACAGTACATGAACCGAGAATTTCCAGATGTTCAAGCTGGATTTAGAATAGGCAGAGGAACCAGAGATCAAATTGCCAACATCTGTTGGATAATAGAAAAAG
>SJYX01015760.1:5396-85745 GCA_006410675.1 Oreotragus oreotragus | reverse complement strand
TGAGAGTCCCTTGGACTGCAAGGAGGTCCAACCAGTCCATCTTAAAGAGATCAGTCCTGGGTGTTCATTGGAAGGACTGATGCTAAAGTTGAAACTCCAGTACTTTGGCCACTTCATGCAAAGAGTTGACTCATTGGAAAAGACCCTGATGCTGGGAGCGATTGGGGGCAGGAGGGGAAGGGGACGACAGAGGATGAGATGGTTAAATGGCATCACCGACTCGATGGACGTGTTTAAGTGAACTCTGGGAGTTGGTGATGGACAGGGAGGCCTGGCGCCTGCGATTCTTGGGGTCACAGAGTCAGACATGACTGAGCGACTGAACTGAACTCCTTGGAAGGAAAGTTATGACCAACCTAGACAGCATATTAAAAAGCAGAGGCATTACTTTGCCAACAAAGGTCCATCTAGTCAAGGCTATGGTTTTTTCCAGTGGTCATGTATGAATGTGAGAGTTGGACTATGAAGAAAGCTGAGTGCCGAAGAATTGATGCTTTTGAACTATGATGTCGGAGAAGACTCTTGAGAGTCCCTTGGACTGCAAGGAGATCCAACCAGTCCATCTTAAAGAGATCAGTCCTGGGTGTTCATTGGAAGGACTGATGCTAAAGTTGAAACTCCAGTACTTTGGCCACTTCATGCAAAGAGTTGACTCATTGGAAAAGACCCTGATGCTGGGAGCGATTGGGGGCAGGAGGGGAAGGGGACGACAGAGGATGAGATGGTTAAATGGCATCACCGACTCGATGGACGTGTTTAAGTGAACTCTGGGAGTTGGTGATGGACAGGGAGGCCTGGCGCCTGCGATTCTTGGGGTCACAGAGTCAGACATGACTGAGCGACTGAACTGAACTCCTTGGAAGGAAAGTTATGACCAACCTAGACAGCATATTAAAAAGCAGAGGCATTACTTTGCCAACAAAGGTCCATCTAGTCAAGGCTATGGTTTTTTCCAGTGGTCATGTATGAATGTGAGAGTTGGACTATGAAGAAAGCTGAGTGCCGAAGAATTGATGCTTTTGAACTATGATGTCGGAGAAGACTCTTGAGAGTCCCTTGGACTGCAAGGAGATCCAACCAGTCCATCTTAAAGAGATCAGTCCTGGGTGTTCATTGGAAGGACTGATGCTGAAGCTGAAACTCCAATACTTTAACCACCTGATGCAAAGAGCTGACTCATTTGAAAGACCCTGATGCTGGGAAAGATTGAGGGCAGGAGGAGAAGGGGACAACAGAGGATGAGACAGTTAGATGGCATCACTGACACAATGGACATTGGTTTGGGTGGACTCCGGGAGATGGTGATGGACAGGGAGGCCTGGCATGCTGTGGTTCATGGGGTTGCAAAGAGTCAGACACAACTGAGCGACTGATCTGAAAGGGCTGATGCTGATGCTAAAGCTCTAATACTATGGCCATCTGATGCAAAGAACTGACTCATTTGAAAAGACCCTGATGCTGGGAAGGATTGAAGGCAGGAGGAGAATGGGACAACAGAGGATGAGATTGCTGGATGGCATCACCGACTCGATGGACATGAGTCTGAGTGAACTCCTGGAGTTGGTGATGGACATGGAGGCCTGGTGTGCTGCGATTCATGGGATCGCAAAAAGTCAGACACGACTGTGCAACTGAACTGAACTATTCCATTGTATGGATATATTACTTTTTCTGTATTTATTCATCAATTAATGGACATGTGGGTTTCATATTACTCTTTAAAAGGCTCTCTCATTGCTCTGTAGTCATATCCTAAGATACAACTTGGGTCGTTCTTCTCATTTATTGTTTTAACACTAGATGTCTCTGGAGTACAGATATTATATACATCCTCAACAAGTAAGTCATTCTCTGTATTTGGTAGTCATAGTTGGTATATAATCAGTTTTTATTCTAGTCTCACCTCACAATATAAATGTACATTGAGACATGAATTTCTGTATCCCACTCTTTTTATTAGCTGTTCTAGAATTGTTGATTTACTTTTATAGTTGGGCCATCGAGCCTGTCTGCGTATGTTTGGGTAGGGCTTTCTCAAATCAGTTTAATAGGCTAGTCCAGTCTATACCCACATAGTAAAATTCGTTATTCTGTTGCTTACCTGTATAAATAATATTAATTATTTCTTATTTTTCTTTTTTAGTGAGCATCACCAGTTTTATCCCACGTTTCAAGTTTCTAAGCATAGATCTGCCTGTGGTTGTGGAGACATTTGTCAAGTATCCTTTCTGATGTGAAAGATATTTTAAAAGTGTGCTACTTGGAACTTGATCAGTTTTATTTTGACTAGAGAGCTTGAACAGACCTTATAAGTATCAGTCTACTGCTAACACATAAAAAAATGGACTTTAGAGTTGAGAAAGATCAGATTGTACCTAGGAAGTCAAAGAAGAGAGATTGATTGGAAAGAGAGAAAGGTTAAGGTGTGGAAGGGAAAGAACCTAGAAGACAAATTGAGAGTTGAAGTTTAGAGGTCTAAAACCTTTATGTTCATAAAGGATGAAGTCTTCAGCTCCTAAATGAGGCGATGTGTTCCACCCCTCCTGAGCCTGTTGACTCTGACCAAATGGAGGAGTGCATAAGGGACATCAAACTGATTTCCACTACTGAAACAGCACTCCACAGAATCTCCTGTGTTCTCTAGCATATTATGTTTGCATATAAAGAGATTTTTAATTGGTTATTATATAGAATTTGAATATATATGAACAGTTTGAAAAGGTTCTTTATTTTTGTCACTTTTAAATCTTTAATTTCTTTCTTTAATGATTTGCAAAAAAACAGAGACAGAAAGTAAATGAGCAAATATTAGTTACTGAAAAAAGGATACAGTTAAAATTGTACCTTGTAGACTGCAGCTTTATCTCAGAGATAGTTACACTATGACCTTACAGATGATAATAAAATAGAGTTCAAGGGACTAAAATCTTTATAAATCTAAGCTATATTTTGTAAGGATTGAAGAGGAATTTTCCCTCATTTCTTATTCTTTCCATATTCCTTTCTCTTGTATCATTAAAGAGAAAGTTTTTCAAGGAATTCGTTACAGACTGCCTTAGTTTACAGGTGGTTGGCCTTCATTTTTTTGTCAAGTTTTTTTAACTTTGAAATAATACAAATCATTTGTTTTAAATAGAGATCTAAGAAGCAATAGCATTTACTGGTGGGCAGAGATTTTTAAAAAGGAGAGAAGTCACCTGTAATCTCAAATCCACTCCTTGTAAAATACACACTTTTGACTCCCAAAAATGGCCTTGCATGCAGACCTCACAGTAGGCTCCTTAACTGATTGCAACCAGGTACCTGATTTCCCTCTCTGGAGCTCTGGCAATTGTTAATGCAGTGCCCTGCTTTGCTTTGGACGGACAGTGGATTTTAAACTCTTTCCTAGATGCTACTCTTACCTCAGTGATTGGAGACAATGATGTCAAAGATCTGATAGGATTTTTCATCTTGCTTGGTGGCAGTGTACTTTTGGCTGCCAATGTGACCCTGGGCCTCTGGATGGTTACAGCACGGTAATATTTGGACTCATCTGATAGAATCTCTGAGTTACAATATATAATACTGAAAACCTTACTTGGTATGAAATTAAAAGTGATTCCTTAAAACTGCATTTTAGCCAACAACTTTAAGTTCTTTATTCAGCATATCCAAACTCTGGGATGGGGGAGAAACAGAAGAAATGAAAGACATACTCCATGATTAGTTTTACAGACTGAACCTACAAACTTCAGATGTTTGTGGAACAACTGAAACTGCCAGTTCATGTTAAACCATTTTTGTGTGGCTATATACTGGGTTGAAATACTGTGAAGGAAAACAGAATTGGGTAGGATTAATTGAGAAAAAACTTTCTGAAAAAGCATCATTAATCCTGATTTGAAGAAGACCAGACTTTGGCCAAGTGGGAAGGTGAGCATTTTCTTGGTCTATATTTCTTGTCTTTAATCTTGTTGGAAAAGTATTTTAAAATTCAGTGGTATGTTGGTGGCTCAGATGTTAAAGAATTCGCCTGCAGTGCTGGAGACCTGGGTTCAGTCCCTGGGTCAGGAAGATCTCTTGGAGAAGGGAAAGGCTACCCACTCCAGTATTCTTGCCTGGGAAATCCCATGGACAGAGGAGCCTGGCGGGCTACAGTCCGTGACTGAGCAACTAACACACACATTGTTTTGTACTCTTGACAACTGAGATCTGATTACAATTAACAAAATTCTATAAAAGAAACTGCCAGTGCAAAAGGAAACATCTTTGTTAAATGATCCCAGTAAATGAACACCTCGGAAGTAGACTCTATAATATCATGAGACATGTCTTGCCACCCAAGAGTTGCCTCTTTGATAATATGCCCCCATACCCTCATAAAGCAGCAGCAGCCTTGACATTCAGAATGAGCTGTAGGAAGTATCTCCTACCTGCAGCATGTGAGCTTGAAACAGTTAGGGGTGAACTTCAAAACTGAGCCAGCTGGCTCTTGGCGGCAGATCACAAGACAGATCACAGAACCTTCTGCAGCCCTGGTTTCCTTTCTCTATGAGCTTCAAAGCTTGGAACTGTTCGAGAACAGACATTTTCTCTTGTGCTGCTGGGGCTACCTTGGACCTAGCTCCTAGGCCCCTGTCTTCAAGAAGCAATTACTCTAAGCCATGAAGCATACTCAGTCCTCACCAATGTCTTCCATGTTTCTCTGTGTTGGGGAATTAAATACGTAGTTCTTCCTTTCTGCCTTTCCCCAAGCTACCTCTGTGGGTCCACAAAAGACTTGGTAGTAGAGTGAGAATGGCTACATGTGAAAACAAATGTGGATTTGCTGGAGCTTGGTAACTGACTCAAACCCGAAAGAGCCCTGCCTAGTTTGAGATCTTTCAGACTGGTGATGCAGCTCTGGAGAATCTAGGAAGTCAACAGGCCAGTGTGAAGCTATTGGTATTAAAGCTATATGAGCATGCTGTTTCTTTGATGAAAAATCTGTGCTCTCATATACTCAAAAACATCAGTAGTCATATAACCAACTTTTTCACTAAGTGAGATATTCATGGGGTTCATCTCTCAGATTCCTGAGTTACTCTTAGGCAATAAAACTTTTTAATCATTTTTAAGGAAACTTTAGATTGTGTTATAAATCTGCCTGCCTTCTTGAAGAGAAGTTGTATATTGAATATAATTTTAATATTTTTTAAATGACCGCTATTACCACTACTTAAAAACTGTACAAATTATTGGTTTATCCTAGGGAAAAAGCATTTGTTCTATTCTCAGGCAGACAGTCTTTCAGGATTAAAGTATATTAGCAGAGTAATGCACAGACCTATTCAGGTAATAAAGCTTGGGGACGATCATGAAATATTTATATTATTGATTTGATTATGTGAACTAAGCAGTTTACTAGTGGAATTGCTATATACATGCAGATCATTTTTTTAAAAAAACTGAGAAAAAAATTTAATAGATGAAATCTTACCCATAAACTCCTTTCTCTGGATGAAAAAAAAAAAAAAAGCACATCATTTTCTTATGGCTTTTAAACACCTTGGTCTTCTGCTCCATAGGGTCAGAATGTGGGAACAGTCTATTAGGATATTGAGCAGTTCAGTCCTGTTTTTACAGAAATAGCCTCCTTGTGTAAGAAAGGAAATGTTATGTGTTATCTCTTCAGCCTCATTGTGGGCACTTCTAGAGCAAGGACCATGTCATACTCATCTCTCTGTCCCTGGCGCAATGCATGAGACATCAAAACTACTTAATAAATGTGGTTGAATGAATGATTTTTAGTGTTATTTATGGATTAGAAGAGCATGTTTCTATTTAAGCTGTAAAAAGTGTTACTGAATATTTCATGTAAATATATGTTAACATAAAACAATAGCTTGGAAGATCTTTGTGTCCCTGGTAGATTATCATCTTTATGAATATAGTTCATTTTGGTTTCTGTAGAGCCATTTCAAAATGAATTATTTTAAGGATTTGAAGAAAGTGTTGTGTTGTCACTTGTTCAACAGTAAAACTGTATTTTCAGTGTTCCTGCTCTGCATTGTCTACATTTTTGAGGGTTGTTTTTAATCACTTAAAACCTGTAAATGTGTATATGCAGTTAAACTTGACCTTTTGATAATTGCTCTTATAGGTCATCTGTTTTAATGGTAAATTGTTTAAACAGAGGCCTCATGGGTATATGGCTCTTAGTCATCAGTTTGTCCTGTGGTATTTATTGAATGTCCACATACTAGTGGTACACAGGTATTTTTTTTCTATAAATCTTACAACTGAGTTTAACTTGAAAATACCATAGTTGCTGGCATTCAATGTTTAGCAATAAAAATAAATGTGTACCAGCATTCTATGTTTTATCATCTATGTGTTGTCTTTTTTTTTTTTAATTTGTATTCTTTTCTGTCAAAATTGTTCCAGTACAATCTTAGATGTTTTAAAGTTCTTGATTCTAAACGCAGCCTCAGTTTTCATTTAAGCAATCATATATGAAAGTTGTCGACAGATCACAGAAAGAAGTCTTTTTAACGTGAAATCCCTGTGCTCTCACTACTGTTTTCGAAATGGCTTATTCACAGATGAGGAAAGAAGACTATCATGTTTCATTACTGTCTGCCAAAAGTCTTCTCTAAGTTAGGCGATGTTTTTAGGAATTCATGAAAAGAAGTGTTTTAACTATGATATTTGGTTCTTCTTCACTTTTTGCCCTGGTGCTTCCTACCATGTCCACAGAGCCAACCTCCCAGACAAACACACATACACGCACTCTCTCTCTCTCTCTCCTCTTCCCTGTCTTCCTCTCATTTTTTGGCTGCTGCTACTGCTACTGCTACTGCTAAGTTGCTTCAGTTGTGTCCGACTCTGCGACCCCAGAGATGGCAGCCCACCAGGCTCCCCCATCCCTGGGATTCTCCAGACAGGAACACTGGAGTGGGTTGCCATTTCCTTTTCCAGTGCATGAAAGTGAAAAGTGAAAGGGAAGTCACTCAGTCATGTCCGACCCTCAGCGACCTCATGGACTGCAGCCTTCCAGGCTCCTCCGTCCATGGGATTTGCCAGGCAAGAGTACTAGAGTGGGGTGCCATTGCCTTCTCCAATTGTTTGGTTACTAAGGGCCAAAAAATAGCCTGGGGATTTAACCCACTTTCTGATTGGTCAGCCCTCATTTCACTCCTCCTCTTTGCCTCTGGTCCCATTATGCTACAGTGAAGAGCCACAAAATTAGATGATTGATTATATATCAGCTTTACTGAGATATAATTAAACACTATAAAATTCAGCTGTTTAAAGCATACAATTCAATGTAGACCAATTTTCTTTTAATAACTCATCAAATAATACTATACATATGCTTTCGTATAATCTAACTTTTTAAGTACTTGAACATGTGTTAAAAGACAGGAAGGAAAAAAAAACTTTATTTCACAGCTATGTGAATTCTGGGAATGATTTTCACCATTGGAATAGAATTGGGTAACATTTATTTTTAAGGTAAAGCATGTGGATATGCTTATTGAAACAGTAAACTTTTTAAAATCAGCGCCTATGCAAGCTACTCTTGCTGTTTAGGTCATGCTAATTTGAATAATCCATTGTATATTTTATCAGACCATGGCAAATGAATTCAATGAGGGGAAGGCCTCTTATTTCAGAACGTAATTCTACAATAGGTTATATTCAGGGTGGAGGTAGAAAAAATAGCTAAAGGAAGTTACGGTTCTAATTACCAACCAGGTTATATTGTGTAGTTTGATTTCCCATTACAGAAAGAAAAAAATACCCTTATATCTTAATTTTATTTAGCTAAAGCTCAATGGATATTCAACAAATGTCCCTTATTATTATCTGAGTGTTTCTCAGACTTTTGTACTTAAGTGCTCTTTACACTGTAGAGGTGGGAAAATCCTGAAGTATCTGAGTATAACCTTGTAATTGGCTCTCCATCCTATAAAATTGAATCTCACTTCATGTTACCTTTTTTTTTTTTTTAATTTGACTTTGCTGGCATGTGTGATCTCGTTCCCCACCCAGGGTTAGAACCTGGGCCCTGTTTTGGGAGCATGGAATCTTAGCCACTGGACCACCAGGGAAGTCCCTCAATTTATCTTAACTTCTTGTGAATTTTACATTCCATTAATCAGGCATCAGGAAGCCAGTCCTCCTCTTAAAGATATGAAACTCTAAACTGTAAAAGAATTAGATGCTAAGAATATTAAGATTTTCTTCATGTCTAAAACACATTGATAGATTCCTGTCAGTCCAGGGGTTAGGACTTGGCACTTTGACTTCCATGGCCCAGGTTCAATCCCTGGATCTGGAAACTAAGACCCTGCAAGCCATGCAGTGCAACTAAAAAAATAAAACATGTTGGTAGAAAGTAGTTTATAACAGCTGGTCTATAAACTAGTGACAGTCTATGTTGGTGTCCTTGGATCCATAGTGAAATAAAGATAATGTGTGTGTTGTTAAAATGTTACCTGCTGCCCTTTATCAAAGAGCTCTCCTTTATTTGGGGTATGGAAATACAGTAATTTCACTTAGCATTTAATGGCTCTCTGTAACTGACATACAATCATTGGCATGGTGTGAGGCTATCTTGTTTACCTACATCTTCACCTCCTCCTGAATTATCTGACTTCCATGTTCTGTCAAATCCCTTGATGCAAAATGGCATTTCCTTTAAATTTGCATTTCTCATTAATAATGTTGCACGACTATATTTGCTTAGCCATTTGGACTTTTCATTCTGCTAATTGCTTATTGTTATCCTTCATTCAGTTTTCCATCGAGCATCCTAAATTTTTCTTATTGATCCATAGTAACTTCTTATACAGTCTACATTAGGGACTAACGGACTACAGCTTGAAAGCCAAATCCTGCTCACCAGCTATTTTTATAAATAAGTTTCTATCGAAACACAACCGTATTCTTTCAGTTTTATATGGTCTATGGCTGTTTTCATGCTATAACAACAGAGTTGAACAGGTGCAATAGAGACCATATGGCCCATAAAACCTAAAATATTTGCTATTTACAGAATAACCCATGTTCTAGATATCAACTCTTGTCCATTTCAGATGTTGCAAATAATTTTTTCTAGTCTATGACCCATCTGTAAATTATTATTTATGAGATCCTTTGTTGAACAAGGATTTTTCAGTTCAGTTCGGTCGCTCAGTCATGTCTGACTTTTTGCGACCCCATGAATCGCAGCACACCAGGCCTCCCTGTCCATCACCAACTCCCGGAGTTCACTCAGACTCACATGCATCGAGTCAGTGATGCCATCCAGCCATCTCATCCTCGGTCGTCCCCTTCTCCTCCTGCCCCCAATCCCTCCCAGCATCAGAGTCTTTTCCAATGAGTCAACTCTTCTCATGAGGTGGCCAAAGTACTGGAGTTTCAGCTTTAGCATCATTCCTTCCAAAGAAATCCCAGGGCTGATCTCCTTCAGAATGGACTGGTTGGATCTCCTTGCAGTTCAAGGGACTCTCAAGAGTCTTCTCCAACACCAAAGTTCAAAAGCATCAATTCTTCGGCACTCAGCCTTCTTCACAGTCCAACTTTCACATCCATACATGACCACAGGAAAAACCATAGCCTTGACTAGACGGACCTTAGTCGGCAAAGTAATGTCTCTGCTTTTGAATATACTATCTAGGTTGGTCATAACTTTTTTTCCAAGGAGTAAGCATCTTTTAATTTCATGGCTGCAGTCACCATCTGCAGTGATTTTGGAGCCCAAAAAATGAAGTCTGACACTGTTTCCCCATCTATTTCCCATGAAGTGATGGGGCCGGATGCCATGATCTTAGTTTTCTGAATGTTGAGCTTTAAGCCAACTTTTTCACTCTCCTCTTTCACTTTTATCAAGAGACTTTTTAGTTCCTCTTCACTTTCTGCCATAAGGGTGGTGTCATCTGCATATCTGAGGTTATTGATGTTTCTCCCGGCAGTCTTGATTCCAGCTTGTGCTTCTTCCAGCCCAGTTTCACATGATGTACTCTGCATATAAGTTAAATAAGCAGGGTGACAATATACAGCCTTGACTCCTTTTCCTATTTGGAACCAGTCTGTTGTTCCATGTCCAGTTCTAACTCTTGCTTCCTGACCTGCATACAAATTTCTCAAGAGGTGGGTCAGTTTGATGTAAAGTCTATTAATTTCTTGATTCATTGTCTGTATTTTGTGAGTCTTACTTACAAATATCTGTCCTATCCCAAAGTCATAGCAATAGCCTATACTTTCTTCTCTGTGCTTTAGAGTTGTACTTTCACAATATAATCTTTAATTTCTAGAATATATGGTTTGAAGTAGGAAATCCAGGTTTATTTTTCTGTATAAAATGAACTGTCTTTAAAATAGATGTAATAGTATTTTCTTTATAAGATGTTAAATAAAACAGTTTACATAAAGTTCTGCATATGGTGCCTAACATGCTCAAGTTACTGCTATGTACGTAAACTACTTTCAGAGTGCAGAATTATTATATAAATTTGCCCTCATATCTCAGTCCACACTGGCATTAGATCTTGCCTCCTTTTGATCTGCCATTTTGGTTTCCAGTGCCTTCGAGCTAGCTCTGGTTGTTCAGAGTATATCCTCAGGACTTGACCCTTTTAAACATTTCTTCCCCCAGTCAAAATGGACCTAATATCATATTGAAGATGTTAACTAAGGATTTTGTTCACTGAAACTATTTAAAATAACCTGTGTTTATTGGTATATTCATATGATAATAGTAACACGGACATTTAAATCTGGTCTTACCCAAACTGTCTTAACTCAAAAGAAGGCACTATGATGGACCAATACAAGAGAGATTTCGGGATAGAATAAACTTTGAGGACTAAATCAGATAATATACAGCTGTACAAAGTCTGGGATATTGCATTTCAATATAAGCTTTTTTTTTAACAAGTTAATTTGCACTCTTTTGGTTAGAAAAGATGCCAAACTACTTTTTTAAATTTATTTTTAAATTGGAGTATCATTCCTTTTACAGTGATTTGTAAACTTTTTTTTAAGGTCTGTTTATTTGTAGAAATTTTTATCCACATCCTTTGCCCATATTTCCCTGCAGTGATTATCACCTTCTTATTGCTTCTCATCATTAAAGACTCACATTTTCACAGTTCAGTTCAGTTCAGTTCAGTCACTCAGTCGTGTCCAACTCTTTGCGACCCCATGAATTGCAGCACGCCAGGCCTCTCTGTTCATCACCATCTCCTGGAGTTCACTCAGACTCAATGTCCATCGAGTCCTTGATGCCGCAAATATATTGGACCGTCTCTTGACTTCTTTTACAGGTCCTTGACTTTCATACTTTATTCCTTCATTCTTTCTTCCCTTTCACCCACTTTGTTTCCATCCTCTAATGGCTTCTAGTTTTCTTCCTAGCCCTATGTGTCACCAGAAATCTATAGTGGGAGGTAGCACTTAGCAATGTACAGAACATTCACTTCTCCAGTTCAGGCCATCCCCTTTTCTGTTACGGAAATACCTGGGAAAAAGAGGTTGGTAATTAGGAGTTTACTTTGGGAATATAGAATTAGAAGGAGATAGATAATGTAACTTGGGGGCCTTTATAGACTATTTCTTACTAGGAAAGAAATGTAAGTTCATTATAGAAAATATGTTAAATGAAAGTAAATTTCTTGGAAAAAATAGCATGTATTGTAATTAGTAAACTGCTTTTTAAACTTTACAATGTATTACAAGCATTTTTCAATATTATTAATATTCTGCTGCTGCTAAGTCACTTCAGTTGTGTCCGACCCTGTGTGACCCCATAGACGGCAGCCCACCAGGCTCCTAGTGTTGTTTTAATGGATATATAACATTCCAGTGTTAAATATGTCATAAGTCAATCAGCAACCCCTATTATTTCTAATTTTGTGATATTATAAACAAAGCTGTGAGGAATATCCTTATAACTAAAACTTTCTGTATATCTGTGATTTTGGATAATTCCAGAAATTTTCAAGATAATACTGAAAAGAAAAATTGTGATCTTACAATTGAACAAAGTTTTATATGTACACATTGTCTTGTTGCATTTACATTCTTGTGTGTTAATTGAGTAAGGAAAAATGGCATCTCATTTTAATTCATATTTATTTGCTTGTAAAAGAGGTTAAACAGTTTTAAATGGCCATTGTATTCTTTTTATTTATCCCCATCCTTTGCCCATTTTGCATGGAGGTGATTATTGTCTTCTTACTGCTTTTCCTCATAAGCTCAGCTCCACCATTTGATTTGTTACATGTGAATGTATTAAAACATCATTTAAATATAATGCTTATTGTTGTTTTCACCTATTATAGTCTGTCGATCTTTGCCTTATGCTTTCCACTTTTGATGATGTGTTTTGAAAGTCTTCTCAAGATTTTATAAATATTCATAAACATTTTCTTGCAATAATTTTATAATTTCACTTTTCAAGCATTCACATTGAGATGTGTATAAGAGACAGCTGCTACTGCTACTGCTACTGCNCTTTGCCTTATGCTTTCCACTTTTGATGATGTGTTTTGAAAGTCTTCTCAAGATTTTATAAATATTCATAAACATTTTCTTGCAATAATTTTATAATTTCACTTTTCAAGCATTCACATTGTTGATCTACATGCAGTATATTTTGATGTTGATGCAAAGTAGGCATATAACTTTGTGATTTGCTATCTCCAAATGATTAACCAGTCATCTCAAAAGAGATGGTTTAGTCTTAGATTTCTCATACCAGCCAAGAAAAAGCATAAACTTATATCTTTTAGAAAGAATAGATATAGTAAGTGAAATTATCTCTCATTTGATAAATAATCTTTATTTATATAGGAGGCAATTATTTTTTTCTCAATTCAGTAATACAGAACTGAGTATATTTCATGTTTTAATTGATAAAATAATTAATTTTCCTTAAGATAAGTTTTTACTTTTATTGAAATAGTATTTCTCATTTCTAAACAATATAAATTAGCAGTCTGGATATTATTCTTATATATATCATTATCTAAAGGTACTGTTTTCATCACATTCTTAATTAATAGTTTTTATTTTTGCTTCTTAAATTTTCTAACTTTAATTCCTCTTTCTGTGGAATTTTAAGTATTAGTCTTTAAAGGTTAAAAACAAAATCTGTCTTTGAAATAAATGTCCTGATTTTAAAGTAGGTATCTTATCTTTATCTGTTTTAGTTATATAATGATTAAGTATGGAATACTGCATTTCTTGATTACTTGTTCATATATATGCATTAATTTTAATCATAATTTAAAATCAGGAAAATAAGAGGTTAGGATACTATGAATTTGTGTTTTATATCTTACAAAAATTGAACTTTTTCTATTCATAATAAACGATCTTTTTAAAAGACATTGGTTAAGTGTGCTTTTTTCCCCCATTTAAAATCATCATGGGAAAAGATGGGATCCAGAGCACAAGTAAAACAGCAAGAAGGAGGCCCTTTGTCAAAGGGGAGAAAGAAGAAATATGGGTCTGTTAAGGGAACCACTGACTGAAACCGCCTGTGCTGGGCAGGCACCATAATAAACACTTGTATGAGTTATCTTACAACAGGACGTCCTGGTAAGGAATGCAGAACTAATAAGCTACCAGCAACCAGAAGAATTCAGGAAAGGCCAGAAGAAGAGAGAAGACTCCAGTCACGTGTCCTACCAACCTCCAGAATCCTTCTCACTGGCATCCATCTTGGCTGAGTGATTAGGTGAAAGTCCACACTCTCCTTATCATATTTCTAAGACTTGGCCTCTGCTAGCCTGAATCTTTTGCCACCCCATGCCTACAACACAGGAGTATTCAGAACATTCTTACTGCTTTAAAAATAAATGGTATTATAAAAGAGAAAGAGCCCAGAACATAGTAGGTATATAATATTTCTTAAATGAAGGAAATAACATGTGCATCAGTTATAGTGAGTGCAGAATGAGGATGAACAAGAAAAATGGAACATTTTAAATCCAATAAGCATCTATTAGAGTAGCATATTTACAAAAGTCACTCTAAAATCTGGCAAGTTAAAAAACCAACTACAATGATCTTAGAAGAATCTTTCAGTCAGGACATAGTAACCTCACTTGCTTACTGTCAATATCTTAGCATTTTCTTTAACTTATTTTTTGTAGATAAAGATTAATTGCTAATGGGATCCTTTTCATCCAAAGAGCTGAACGTTCCAGTCTAAAATAAGCACACTTGCTTACTTTTTGTCTGAGAACTGTGATTCTGGAAGCTGTAGAAAGTTAAAAAAAAAAAATGGTAATATCTTGTTAAGCTTGTTTTGTGGCCTGAGTTTAACTTGGTTGCTGAAAGGATGGACACTTCAAAATATGGCTGGAATAGAAATGTAGGTTAAATTCCATTTGCAACCGGGAACTTACTAACCTGCTGCCAGTCTTCAGGGAAATTACAATGGCCGTTACAAGGAATGTTCCAAATAGGTAAGATCATTTTTAAAGTGACTTAAAAGCAAGAGTTTTCAAACAGATGAAATGGAATATCAATTTTGAGTAATATGCAGAAGGCTCTAAACGTTTTCGAAATTCCAAACTTGATATTCAGAGCCTGCTAGGGATGTTTTTAATGCCTTCTCTCCTTAGCTAAAGCAAAACCTTGTACCCAGAAGGAAAGATGAAAATTAGAGAAAAGGTAGTTAGAGCAGGTTAGCCTCCTTATCATTCAGGCTGCCTTCTTCCCGAAGTTTACAATTCACCTGCCGTTTACTCTTTGCCAATTCCCCAGGCCTCACCTATTCTCAAAATACAGAAAAGAACCAGTACATTGGAAACAAAATTGACCTGCACTTAATCTATGCCTTTGTGATGTAGATTTTCCACCCCCATCTTCTTCAGCACCATTGTTAGAAATGAAAACTTTAGGAAGAAGTTTCTCATCGAAATGAAGAAAAAATAAAACAGGAGGTACTTGGTAATCGGGCTAAAGAGAAATTTTTCAAATCCTCCACAGATATTAGTAATTGTAACTTCTCTGTTTACATCTGTGTGTATATATCTACACATACACCTATATAGATATAGATATATAGTAAATTAACTTGTTAACCCATTTGCCAAGGTCCAGCCCCGGTGGGTCAGGGAATTCAAAGTAGGGATGGCATTGGCGAGGAGAAACTTATTTATTTATTAATATAGAAGTATAAGATTAGATTAGGAAGAAATGGTATAGTAGGAAATTTAGGCAGAGAAAAGGAGGCTGAATAACTTGGTTTATGTGGAAAGCCAATAAAGTTCCAGACAAGGAACTTGCACCATCTACGTTAGGCCACCGGCGTCTGAATATCAGAGAGTGCCCCGCCTTGGGCTCTCTTACGGATCTTAGAAGCTGGCACAAGTAAGTAGACATGGCGAGCCTCACACCCCAGATGGGAATTCAGCCAGAAAAAGAAAAGAACGACATGGGGAAGCCCAGCATCGGTGCAAGACTCCAAAGACTCCACTTTCAAAATCAGCTTATATACCCCAAGTTGTACATAAAGAAATAACGGAATATGCAGAGTTATGCAAGGGCACCAGTCCTGACCCTCACTGAGACAAACAAAACTCCTTTTCCCTAGAAGTGTTTTTTCTTTACTCTGCATCACCCTCAAAGTACTAAATAAAGTTACATTCCTGTAGAACAAAGGTGCAGTGGGTTATAACAAAGAAAGTACTTAACTCAAAGATCTAATGTTGCTAATACCAGGTCTACTACCTGTTTTTCTATATACCGACTATATCTAAAAATAAAAGATATGAAAATTTGGCAGCAAATATTGGCTCAACAAATGAAACCTTTGATCAGTCCTATTCTAATTATTTTGACTCCGAAAGCCCCTACATTCCTAGGATGTTTTAAGCTTCCTGTGCCTCCCACGGTCGGGAGGCCTCAAACAATCACATGTGCAGCTGTACGAGTCCTGCAGGCAGGCTAGAAAGCCATCAGAGGGGTTTTTGGATTGAAGCACTCGTATTATGCCCAGGAGATTTANTGGGGAAGCCCAGCATCGGTGCAAGACTCCAAAGACTCCACTTTCAAAATCAGCTTATATACCCCAAGTTGTACATAAAGAAATAATGGAATATGCAGAGTTATGCAAGGGCACCAGTCCTGACCCTCACTGAGACAAACAAAACTCCTTTTCCCTAGAAGTGTTTTTTCTTTACTCTGCATCACCCTCAAAGTACTAAATAAAGTTACATTCCTGTAGAACAAAGGTGCAGTGGGTTATAACAAAGAAAGTACTTAACTCAAAGATCTAATGTTGCTAATACCAGGTCTACTACCTGTTTTTCTATATACCGACTATATCTAAAAATAAAAGATATGAAAATTTGGCAGCAAATATTGGCTCAACAAATGAAACCTTTGATCAGTCCTATTCTAATTATTTTGACTCCGAAAGCCCCTACATTCCTAGGATGTTTTAAGCTTCCTGTGCCTCCCACGGTCGGGAGGCCTCAAACAATCACATGTGCAGCTGTACGAGTCCTGCAGGCAGGCTAGAAAGCCATCAGAGGGGTTTTTGGATTGAAGCACTCGTATTATGCCCAGGAGATTTATAATCTAAAAGCTCTAAATTAATTTTTTTTCCAGAAAAAGGTGGTGGGGGGACAGCCCCCTGTTAATGTCAGAAGAGTAGGTGGAAAGCATAACACAGTAAAGCAGGCAGACTCTGGGTTTGGGGGGTGGATGCTCAGGAAATTCCAGGGGGAACCCCTGAAGCCTGATCACGTCCTTGCATTTTGCCAGGCTTCCTTCCTCATGACCTTGTCACGGGCGGGATTCCTCACGCTGGCTGCCAGCACCCATTCATCTGGAGCCCCTTCTCTGGGAGAAGCAATAAGCCGCTAGCTTAAAGATTTCACATTCAGGAACCTTTATCCTCTAAAAAGACTTTCTTCCTAAGAAAAAGGACACATAAACTTGTTGACAAACTTAGAAGTATGTTTCACAATGGGCATTTTAAGACTACATATATATAGTAAATGTGTGATGTTTTTCTATCTCTCAATGGTATTGCCAAACTTAATTTGTAAGAGCTCTATTTAGTTGGTTTGAAGCCAAGAACTTGAAAGGATTGGGAAGTAACAAAAACTAACCCCAATGCTTTTCAAGTTCAAGTAATCTGGGATAATCTCTGGTAAATAAAAGTAGTTTAAGTTCATCGGTTTAGTTAACATATGTCTTTAAAGTTATCAACACTGAATATAATGCAGACAACCAACTTTTATTCTACCTGGTCTTATTATCAAATAACTTCATGTTATCTCTGTTATGGAGTTTGTCAACAAAAATAACTTGGAATTATGGCTGATTTTTGTCTAATGTCCCATGAAGTTTTGGTAGGTAATCTACACAGTCAGGAGTGTTATCCGAAAAACTGGATTTGCTTCTTGGTTAGTGTCAAGCCAAAAGACATAACCAAGCCAAAGAGCAGAGAAAGGAAAGATTTATTACTTGCAGTAAGTAAGGGTACAGGCGTATTCGTGAAGGGGCTTGAGTCAAGGAGAATTCAGCATAGAACTGGGACAGGAGACAGAGCCCAAGCTTTATAGGTGGTTGAAGTCATGAGGGTCAGTAAAGGTCAATTATCATCATCCCTTAGGTTCCATTTGATCTAGTGTTTGGGTGCTTCAGGGTCGTGTCTGACTCTGTGACCATGGACTATACAGACCATGGAATTCTCCAGGCCAGAATACTGGAGTGGNAAAGGAGACACCACATGTCTGACCACCTCCCAGAATCCTCCTCTCTGGCATCCATCTTGGCTGAACAAAGTGTGCACCACCAGGAAGGACTCTGAGTCAGAATGATTGGCTAAAGACAACCTGGAAACTAACCCCATCACCATAAAACCCAAGACTGTGAGCCATGCGGCAGAGCTGTTCTCCTGGGATTCCTTACCCTACTGCTCTCTGCCCGGGTGCCCTTTCACAATAAAATCTCTTGCTTTGTCAGCACATGTGTCTCCTCACACAATTCATTTCTGAGTATTAGACAAGTGCCCAGTTTCAGGCCTTGGAAGGGGTCCCCCTTCCTGCAATAGAAGGACTGATGCTGAAGCTGAAACTTCAAAAATTTGGCCACTTGATGCAACGAACAGACTCATTGGAAATGACTCTGATGCTGGAAAAGATTGAAGGCAGGAGAAGAAGGGGGCGACACAGGATGAGATGGTTGGATGGCATCACTGCCTCGATGGACATGAGTTTGAGCAAACTCTGGGAGTTGGTGGTGGACAGGGAAGCCTGGCATGCTGCAGTTCATGGGGTTACAAAGAGTCAGACACTACTGAGTGGCTGAACTGAACAACTTAGCGTGAGCAATAAAAGCCAATCTGAGCAAAAATGGGCACAGAACCTAAATAATCATTTCTCCAAAGAAATGATGCTAAATATCACTAATTACTAGTGACATGAAAACCAACTATTAATACTATGAAATATCACTTTACATATATTGAGATGATTTGTCAAAAAGATAGAAAATTACAAATATGTGAGGATGTGGTAAATTGGAATCCCATTCATTGCACTGGGGATGCAAAATAATGCAGTTACTGTGGAAAACAGAATGACAGTTTATTAAAATCTTGAATTACCATATGATCCAGCAACTCCAATTATAGGTATTTACCTCAAAGAATTGAGATCAAGGACTCAAGCAGACATTTGATGTTTATAACACAGCAATGTTTACAACAGCCTTGTTTATGATAGTCAAAAGAGGAAAACAACCCATTTTTTTTTTAAAAGAAGACAAAATGTGCTGTTTTTGTGTAGATCCTGAAGCTTGCCATAGGTATGTCATTAAACTTTCTTGATGCTTTATGGTTCATAGAGCTTAATGTTTGTCCCTTAGTAGTTAGTCAAACATGACAAAATGTGACTGATAAATGTTTAGGCTCATGGGTCAGTGTCATGGGTCCATTCTTTAATTAACTTTAATTTTTTGCAAGTCTATGAATTGAGATTCAGCATAGAAGCTTGCCATAGGTATGTCATTAAACTTTCTTGATGATTTATGGTTCATAGAGCTTAATGTTTGTCCCTTAGTAGTTAGTCAAACATGACAAAATGTGACTGATAAATGTTTAGGCTCATGGGTCAGTGTCATGGGTCCATTCTTTAATTAACTTTAATTTTTTGCAAGTCTATGAATTGAGATTCAGCATCACGATTGAGCATTTAAGAAGAACATATGTATCTTTCCAAAATGCAAATCTCACCCTTCTGAAAATTCTTTGGTGTCTCTCCATTGACTTCAGACAAAAATATAAATCTTTTAGGACTGTACACAAGGCTTTTAGCATTTTTTTAGACAACCTTGCTCTCTGTAATCAACTATCCTAATTGTTAAGTGAAAATAATCAAGTTATATTGATTTTAATTTTTCAAAATACAATGGACTCTCTCACAACAGTTCTCTTGTACAAACAGTTCCTTTTGCCCTGAATATCTATCCCTTCACTTCCTTATTTGTTTTCCCATCTCAATATAGTTTTTAGCATACTCCTTTTCCCTGCTCCAGGCTAAATCTAGCGCTTCTCTTGATTTCCATTACATCCTAAGCTTGATTCTGCCATTAGCATTTATCACATTAATTCTAATCATGCATATCTCTCTCTCTTTTCCTCAGTAGACACTGAAAACTTTCAGAGCCAGAAATGTATCTTTTACATCTCTTTCCACAGCTTTCAACATTGTACTCAAAATAGACAGTAAATGAAAGATGAATGATTAAATGATTTTGCATTTACACCTTACAACAATCCTGCAGGGTAGGTAGATTTTCCTTTTTTACTTTTGAGGAAACAGATTCAAAAAGAATTAGTGGATACTCTCTGTTACCTAAGATGACATAGCTAATGCATTGCAGAATCACAACTCAGCACACACCCTCTGACTTCAAATAATACCACCATGCAGTTAATTCCTTCAAATATATGCCCAAGAAAAATAGATTTGCATTAATTCCTTATTGCCCAATTTTTACCTTTTGAAGATCATTTGCTACAGGTTAAAAAAACAAACAAACACTGTTTGTATTTGGTGGGTAAAAGCTGTACTTAAGAAAAATATGTCATTTATCCCTTATAAATAGCACCAGAAAATCTACCATATCTCCGGCAGAGATATGCTTGCACTTTTATAGTAATGAGTCTTTGTACTAATATACCTGTCTATCCAAAAGTATTAATTTAAATATTAGCTTCTATTTGACTGATTGTTCAAAGAAAACAACAGAAGAAAACTATTTTTTTCTTTGATATATTATTGAGCCTTTTGACTAAGAAAGGCTGGGTCCAGGTTAGTCTGTGATTGGGGATGTTATAATATTTTGTATAATAGAATAAATTAAATCTTTAGAAAAATTTTAGTTTTACTTATTTATTCAATTCTTCAGTTAATCTTTCTATTTATGATACAACTCATACTAAAAATGGCTAATATGCAACCTGGTAGTTGTGTTGAAAGTCTTTGCTATAGGGATGAGAAAAATGTTTCAATTTTCATTTCTTCAGATATTTAGTAAAGCTAGAATTAAAAAACACACAGAGACTATAAACTGTCTTACAAAATACATTTTTATTCCTTTGAAGACTGTTTTGAACTTTTAATTGTATTTCTGTTATGTTAAAAAGTTCCAGGAAGCATTATGTATTCATATTTCTTAAATTAAATAAACAATATAATGTCATTACCTTAAAGTGTCTCAGCCATGATNGACTATAAACTGTCTTACAAAATACATTTTTATTCCTTTGAAGACTGTTTTGAACTTTTAATTGTATTTCTGTTATGTTAAAAAGTTCCAGGAAGCATTATGTATTCATATTTCTTAAATTAAATAAACAATATAATGTCATTACCTTAAAGTGTCTCAGCCATGATTATATTGAAAATGCATGTTTTTGTTCTGTAAAATTACAAAGGAAAAATAGAGAACTACCAATTCCTATTATAGTTTCATTTAATTTGTAGCATAAGATCAAATTCAGTAAGAGTGTATTTTCAGTTTTTAATTAAATTGTAATGTCTGTGTTCAGTAAATAACCCCACACAATTATTTTAGATAATAGCAGAGTAGTGAATATGTAGAAGCTAAAAACATTATCTTTAGGAAACTGCAACTGTATTGAAAGTAAAACAGTATACATTTCTCAAATGATTTGTAGACATAAGTATTCAGTTCAGTTCAGTCGCTCAGTCGTGTCCGACTCTTTGCGACCCCATGAATCGCAGCACGCNTAAGCCAACTTTTTCACTCTTCTCTTTCACTTTCATCAAGATGCTCTTTAGTTCTTCTTCACTTTCTGCCGTCAGGGTGATGTTATCTGCATATCTGAGGTTATTGATATTTCTCCCAGAAATCTTGATTCCAGCTTGTGGTTCCTCCAGCCCAGCATTTCTCATGATGTACTTAAAAATAGCTTCCAAAATCTTTTTGGTAACTTGAACCTTTTGCATTGTGTTAACTGATAGAAGTTTATTAATTATCTAGATTATTTCCAAATAAAATAATGAAACATTAATTACTGAACATAAGCCAAAAGTAGGTTTATTGCTGAAAAACTAAAGATGAAAATTGAATCATATTGAAACATATTTGGTGCCAAGCTGAGAAGTTTTCTATGAGAAAGCACATGTTTCAAAAAATTATAATCAGTGTTTATGTAAGTTTGCGTATCTTCATAATGCTAATATAAAGGATAGTTCATAATTGCTTATTTTTTGGTAGAAATTAAGGTTTCTAAGGGTTAAGAATTCTAATTAATATACATAATGAAACTATTAGAAATAATACAGGAAACGACTCTTTATGCAAGGAAAGTGCTGTGTGTTTTTGGTTATAAAAAAGTATGAGGAATAATTTTGTTAAAGGAAATGAGAATTTTGTTTAAACTAGAGCTTCTGGTTATGAAGGGCAAATTAAATGTATGCAAAATGTTGAAGAGAGGAAAGGAGAAAATTTTGCCTTCTGTAATCAAGCTGGCTAAAACAATAAATATTGTAAGAATGCTAAAAGTAAGATTTAGTATCAATAGGTGCTGCTGCTAAGTCACTTCAGTCGTGTCCAACTCTATGCTACCCCAGAGATGGCAGCCCACCAGCCAGGCTCCCCCGTCCCTGGGATTCTCCAGGCAAGGACACTGGAGTGGGTTGCCATTGCCTTCTCCAATGCATGAAAGTGAAAAGGGAAAATGAAGTCGCTCAGTTGTGTCCAACTCTTAGCGACCCCATGGACTGTAGCCTACCAGGATCCTCCGTCCATAGTATTTTCCAGGCAAGAGTACTGGAGTGGGGTGNGATTCTCCAGGCAAGGACACTGGAGTGGGTTGCCATTGCCTTCTCCAATGCATGAAAGTGAAAAGGGAAAATGAAGTCGCTCAGTTGTGTCCAACTCTTAGCGACCCCATGGACTGTAGCCTACCAGGATCCTCCGTCCATAGTATTTTCCAGGCAAGAGTACTGGAGTGGGGTGCCATTGCCTTCTCCGAGTATCAATAGTATATAAAACTAAAACCAGGCTTTCTTTCATCTGCTAAAAGGACAAAGTGTTATTGGACCATTGGTGTGCTCTTGATAAGAAATTGTAAAAAAAAGATTTTTGTTACCTTTTCAATGATCTGCCTGGAAAACAAAAATTCTGTTTTATCAGAATGATTTGCTGTTTCCTGTGTTCATCAGCTTTTTGATTACTTACGAAAACCAAGTCCTAAGTTTTGCTAATAGATAATTAAGTATTAAGTTTCATAATGATCTGTGATCCTATTAAGGCAAGTGTTCTAAAACTGTTTTTAAAATATTTTTTATAAACTTCCCCAAATCAAATTCCAAATGAAGTCTTTTGACCACAAACCAACTTTGAAATTTTCCAGAGGGCCCTTAAGACATTCCAAAATTTTGTTAAACTCCTAAGTTGGCTTCAGTCATGTCCAACTCTTTGCAACCCCATGGACCGTAGCCTGCAAGGCTCTTCTGGCCATGGCATTCTCTAGGCAAGAATACTGGAGTTGGCTTCCATTTCCTTCTCTAGGAGATCTTCCCAACCCAGGGATCGAACCCACATCTCTTACATCTCCTGCATTGGCAGGAGGGCTCTTTACCACTAGTGCCAACTAATTAGGCTTATTTGATATATTAAACTACATGGGAAGCATTGTCAAGTAAGAAGTAGTACTGAGCTTTCTTTATGTTGTACAGGGATATCAGTGTTCTAGAAATTTTGTGAGATTCCTAGAAATCTGATATATCCTGGTATAAAGTAACTTTTAATCCTAGTCATTATCTTAAAATATTGTATGATGTCCTCTGCGACCCCAATCAGAAATGGACAAGTAAGTGATCTTATTGCTATTCTCTTACCTCCTGAAATTGCTGCTGTCAAAATTGAGGCTCATACTAAAAAGACTGAACCTCATTACCAGAGCATTGCGATAACTGACTTTCATGCAAAGGTAGCAGCAACCAAATCTAAAAAGATTTTGGCACATGTGGGTGCAGTCCAATCTCCTTCTGCAAAAAATGATCCCTCATTGCCATATTTTTGTCATTCTGGTCTCCTCGTAATGTCAGGAGTCTGCTCCTGAATCAGAGAAACTAATATGAGTAAACAACAGCTGTGAATTAAACAAACAGTCAGGGTTATGGGAAAACAAAGACAGCCACTTGCTTCCTCCTGGCTCCCTGGCAAACCAGATATTTTGGTTTTTGCTTTCTTTCACCCACCATAGTGCATGTAAGAAAAACTAATTTTGTACCTACAAGCCTCAGACCTCCTCCCACTAGACCTTTTAAACACCTGCAAGGGGACTTTTTTCAACTGTCACTTACTGTGGGTTACCAATATGTTTTTGTTATTGTATGTATGTTTTCTGGATGGTTGAAGCTTCTCACTTGCTGTTAGGGTAATGCTCTGACAGTGGCAAAGAAACTATTAGAAACTGTGTTTACCACTCAGGGTATACCTTCCACAGTCTCCAATGATAAACGCACTGGGCAAATCATACAGGCCTTAACAAAACTTAGCAAGCTTCTTGGAATTATCCCTTTCCCTATCCCTTGAAATTATCAGGCAAAGTTGACAGAACTAATGGAAAAGCTGGATTCAAGCGGAATAAGAATTAATAACATGAAACTTAACTGATGAGAAATGGCAACCCGCTCCAGTATTCTTGCCTGGAGAATCCCATGGACAGAGGAGCCTGGCAGGCTACAGTCCAGCGGGTCACAAACAGTTAGACACGACTGAGTGACTTCACTTTTTTTAACTGATGAGGATAGTTATAATTTTTANAAATGGCAACCCGCTCCAGTATTCTTGCCTGGAGAATCCCATGGACAGAGGAGCCTGGCAGGCTACAGTCCAGCGGGTCACAAACAGTTAGACACGACTGAGTGACTTCACTTTTTTTAACTGATGAGGATAGTTATAATTTTTATGACTGTGTTAAAATATTGCTGGTCGTGCAATGTTTTTTCCAGGTTTAAAGATATATTTTCTCTTAAGCTACTCAACAATTAGGTAAGATATACTTTTCTAAACAAATATGAAATACTTATGTTTTCTCCCTACCCAGTCCCTCCAGAACTCAGAAACTCTCAAAGAGTATTCTTATTTTCATACAAGATAATAGTGCACAACTGGAAACACTACCTACACTTTGACTATAATGGTATTACAGGTAAAGCGTGAGACTTCTTACAAAAAATTCCAGCAAAGCCATCTTAAAAAGAACTTAAATATCAGTCACTTTTCTTGTTCACTTTACTTACATAAATAATCAGGCAAAGTTTATTACAAGCAGGTTAGTTTTACTGTGATGATCTTTGGGGAAAAAATGGGGGTAATTGTAGGAAGAAAAATCATGTTTATACCTATGTAGAAATTAGATTTCAGTCCTGTTAGTTGTCTTTGAGATTTTGTTATATATGTAAACTGAACTGGATCCTGAATTCTTCTGATTTCCTCAAATATCTGGCTACCACTCACCAAACTAGCTTTTCCAGTTTTCTCTTGCCCTTCTAATTTAGAATCACTAAGAACAAAGACTGCCCTTGAATCTGCTTGGAAGGGACTATATCATATCTGCTTCACTACTCAAATGGCAGTCAAACTTCAGGGACTTGAGCCTTGAACACATCTCACAGCTGAAGACCCTACCTGATAGCCGGTCCTCTGCAAACGTTGGAGACCTCCAAGTGAGACCTATGAGGTTGAGAAGTAGCTGATACTGATGTGGACTGCTTCTTCCCAAGATGCCAGATAAAAACTTCATGCTTTAACTAAACATGAAAGTGTTCTTCTTTTTCTTCCCTTTACTCTGGCATTGGCCTGGAAAGATAATGCCCTCATCTGTATCTTCCAGGTCATTGTTAAGGGGAGAGTGAACCTCTGGAATTTGGAATGACTTTTTATTTCAGGCTAGGAGAATCTTTTCCCACATGAGTTAAAAACCTGAGTGACCTCTGAATCTAACAGCTAAATGTAGAAGTCCCTGTGAATGAATCCATTAAGGGTATTTTCTTAACAGGAATGGTTTGCGCCCACAAGTCTCATCTTGGTCTGTGATAGTTATCATCCTTGGGCCTATGAATACCTGAATGGTTGTACACAGCTGGGCTATGCCTCTGGGTTATCTAACTGTGCCTTTGTCTTAGCTAAAAAGGACCTACCTTTAACTCTTTAAAAGTATTGTAGAATTCACTGCTAAAACACTGGCTGCTCAACAAATTCCTTAGGTTCACTGTCCAAGATTGTTTTTGATAACAGAAAAACCCTTGATTATCTTTTAGCTAAGCAAGGAGGTGTCTGTGCTGTGGCCAGTATTGTTATTCCCAAACTGAGTTCACCTCTTGGTGGGTGTTGTCCAAAAAAACAAAGATCCAGGAGAAGGAGGTGATGCCGAAAACTCAGCCTCTGTGCACCAAGGCCAAATCAAATCTTGGAGATGAGGTTTCGGGTGAAATAGAAAAGAACAGCTTCATTGCTTTGCCAGGCAAAGGGGGTCACAGTGGGCTAATGGCCTCAAAACTATGTCCCAGGGAGTTCCCTGGCAGTCCAGTGGTTGGGATTTGGCGCTTTCACTGCTGTGGGCCCCGTCCAGTACCCTGTCAGGGGAGCTGTAATCAAACAAGCTGTGCAGCATGACCAAACGGAAAAAAAATTAGAAACAAAACTGTGTCCTAACAAGGTAGGATTTGGTGAGGAATTTTATAGCCATGGTTCAAGGGCAGGATTGCTGATAAGGAGCAGTGTGTGCAGAGCCTACATTCCTTTACTCCGGCAGGTAGTCTCCTGATGTGCATCTGCGTATCCTACTCTCTGGATGGGGAGTGCTTTATCACATGATTTCTGACAGGTTTTCATTCGTAGAAAAGCTCAAATATATTGTTATGTGTATCCCTTGAGGTGCAACCAGGACCCTGCCCCAAGGCTGCACTACTGGTTCCTGACTGCTCCTCCCTTGTCTCTGCATTCCCTCACTTACCTGATGAGCAACTGTTTGACCCTGTCCTTCGGCCTCAGGTCCAGGATGCTGAAGTCTATTCTGTACAAACAAGAAATGGGGCACACAGAAAAGGCTTCCCTGGCCAGGAGCCCTACCAGGTCCTGCTCAGTTTTAGAAGGAGTTGTTACTTGCACCAAATAAGCAGAACCCTGGAGATCTTTTCCAAAGCAGTGTCTCCACAAACACCAAAATTGAAGAAGTTTAAAGCTAAGGGTGCATGCATACTCATGAAGTGGCTTGAGCAGAGGAAAATTCAGCATAATATTAGTGCAAAGGTTGACAGTCAAAGCTTTAGTTGATTGACATTCTGAGGGTCAAAAAATGTCACATCTTCATTCCATCCTTCACCTGGCCAGGGGCCTTTGTTCCCACAGAACTCAAAGATATGTATCAGGTTGTTATGTATATCCCTAAGGCAAAACTAGTACTCTGTTTTATCTCTGAACTTTTTTTTTTTTTTTTTGGCTGCACCAGGTCTGGGTCTTAGTTACAGCACTTGAGATTTTCTATCTTTGTTATGGCATGTAGGGTCTTTAGTTATGGCATGAGGGATCTTTAATTGCAGCTTGCAAGCTCTTATTTGAGGCATGTGGGATCTAGTTTCCTGACCAAAGATCGAAACCAGGCTTCCTGCATTGGGAGCTTGAATCTTAGCCACTGGACCACCAGGGAAGTCCATGAACTATTGTTTCTTGACTATTTTTCCTTTGTTCCTGCATTCCCTTACTTTCCCTTGAGATCATTAATTACTGAGGTCTGTTCAAGGGCAAGCTTTGTAGCCAGGCTTAGATCACAAAATGGCTTAGGCCAAAAATGGCTTCTCTTATGTCAAGAAAGTCATGCCTGATTCTCTTTCTCTGGGGACCGCCTACCCTATCTACATGTACCTTGTCCACTTTAAAGAAATAAAATACACAGTCTGTAAGTTGAGAATTAAGTTTTATTCCATGGACTTTCTGAACTTAAGCCCGGAAAACAGCCTCTCAGCACTGAAGGACTGCTCTGAAGAGGTTAAGGGAGCAGCCAGAATATATAGGAGTTTTTGCAACAAAAAAAAACCAGGTAGTCAGAATATCAAAAGATTGCTGTTTATTAAAGAAAACTAGACATCCCAAGTTAACAAATTTAGCATTTTTCTATGTAGGGGAAGATAAATGAGTCTGGGATCTTTGAAATCATTCCTTTGGTATACACCTTAACTATCTAGGGCCAGTATCTTGTTTTCTCCCTCCTGAATCCCCTCAAGGTACACAGTCCACGTGGCTATAGTGGCTGTTGTTGCCTGGGTGGCCTCAATATCCTTTGTTTACTGATAAGGCAGGCAACATTCTTGTTTGTTTGTTTTTTGGAATGATAATAACTGTTTAATCCGGGAACTGGGTGTCTGGGTTCATTATATTTAGTTCATTCTTCTTTTCTGTGAGAATTTGAAATTTTTCACAATAAAAAGTTTGGGAAGTTCAAAAGCAATGTGATATCCTAAACTGGATCCTAGAATTTTAAAAAAGGTGCATAAGTGGAAAAACTGATGAACTCAAAAAAGTCTGAGACTTAGTTCATAGCAATGTACCAGTGTGGGGCTTCCCAGGTAACCTCAGTGGTAAAGAATCCACCTGCCAAGCAGGAGATGGGGGTTTGATCCTGCAGAAGGAAATGCAGCCCACTCCAGTATTGTTTCCTAGAGAATCCCATGGACAGAGGAACCTGGCGGGCTACTGTACATGGGGCCGCAAAAGAGACATGGCTGAAGCGACTGAGCGCACAGCAGTGCTCATCTCCGAGCTTTAACAGATGTACCCTGGTTAGGAAGTGTTCAGAGGAAACTGTGTAAAGGGTATATGGGCATTCTCTGTGCTAGCTTTGCCAGTACTCTGCAAACCTAAAATTATTCCAAAGTCAAAAGGTTAATTTTTTAAGTTAGGTAAGAAACAACCAAGGAGGAAAAAAAAGGCGAAAATTGCAAAGCACCCAAACATACTTGTAAAAGTCTTCACAGAATCCTGCCTGTGATCCTGCCTAACTGAGGCTCGGTCTATTTCAGGAAATTCACNTCTGCAAACCTAAAATTATTCCAAAGTCAAAAGGTTAATTTTTTAAGTTAGGTAAGAAACAACCAAGGAGGAAAAAAAAGGCGAAAATTGCAAAGCACCCAAACATACTTGTAAAAGTCTTCACAGAATCCTGCCTGTGATCCTGCCTAACTGAGGCTCGGTCTATTTCAGGAAATTCACCAAGAGATTTTGCATCATAAAAAGTCCTAGAAAACAGGACCATTGTCACTTCATGATTGCAGTTCTCCTTCCACTTGGTAAAGAGATCATCAAGGAAACCGTTCACAGATTTCTCAAAATATAGATCCCCATAAATATCAAAATTCCACATTTCACAGCTCATCTGAATAAATACGTAAACCATAGCTGATGTAGAAGGGAACACCACCCTGGTATCTTCGCTGATAAAACCACACATGACCTTCTCATTCTTGACCCACAGCTCACCAGCCTGTGCCCTGATGCCAGCAAATTCCACCTGCTGAGTGATATAGGCACATGTGCTGACCAAACTTTTCTTTAGTCGCCACATATCCCCACAGCCAATATATTGATCCTTAAAGGTTAATTTCACAAGGTCAAGGGTCACATCCTTAGGGTCTACAACATTCACATACACATCTTAATGAGGTCTTAGCCGGAACACCTAAGTCACGGTCTGGGCCACATTGACAGTTTCTTTCTGCAAACCCTCCTTACGTGACTTGACCTGCAAAAGCAGAGGGCTGTACTCATCGTTAGGGTGGGCAGTCTCCACCATGTCTCCAAGCTTGATGTGTGGAAATACTCTGGGGTTCACAACTAGCTCATTGTCACTGCCCCCGAAGCCCTTCTTGTGGATGACGAGTGTGCAGACCTTTGTTGTTCTCATCCTGTGCTGTTTCCTTCAGCTGTTCCAGGTTTGGGGAAAAGAAGTCATCTCGCCTCCCTGCAGCTCTGGAGCCCCTTCCCGCCTGAGGCCGGGGCTCTGACGGCCGGCCCCTGCCCGGGTCCCCGCGCCGCCTCCGGGCGTCCCTCCTGCGCCCGCAGAGTGGGCGAGGAGGATCCCGAGCCGGATCTCCAGGCGCTGGCCGGCCTTCCCGGCCGCAGAGCGCTCACCTGAGAACCCGTGCTGCGCCGGTGGCCGCAGGCGACATTCTCTGTGCACAACCTGCATCACTATTTGCGGGAAAGTTGGAATTCAGTTATGTAAGATCACTGAAGAAGCCATGTGTCTTAAAACGGGGTCTTTCAATGGAGTCTTTCTTTGGTTTGGGCCTTGGGGATATCGGTGAAAAACGTTGCCTCAAGCCATCAGCCATTTCCGCGGCCCCTGAGTATGAGTGAGCCTGAGGGAACTCGGGATGGAGACGAATGGGTTGCCCACTGCCAAGCCGTCAGCCATTGCACCACCCCCAGTGGTGCACCCCAAAGGGACTTGAGAAGGAAAGTTAAAATTTTACTAACTATAAGCAATAGGTCTTTATCTCATGGAATGAGGCCTTTAATTCCAATTCCAAAGAAAGGCAATGCCAAAGAATGCTCAAACTACCGCACAATTGCACTCATCTCACACGCTAGTAAAGTAATGCTCAAAATTCTCCAAGCCAGGCTTCAGCAATATGTGAACCATGAACTCCCTGATGTTCAAGCTGGTTTTAGAACAGGCAGAGGAACCAGAGATCAAATTGCCAACATCCGCTGGATCATGGAAAAAGCAAGAGAGTTCCAGAAAAACATCTATTTCTGCTTTATTGACTATGCCAAAGCGTTTGACTGTGTGGATCACAATAAACTGTGGAGAATTCTGAAAGAGATGGGAATACCAGACATAAGTATTAGGCATCCACAAGTGATAAACCTGTATTATTAATGTGAATAGGGCTTTGCAAAGTGAGAACAACTGAATAGGTAGAAAGATTGACGGAGGGCCATCCATCGTGCTAATGTAGGTAATTAAAAAACAAACAAGACATTTTAAAGGTATTTTAAGGTGCAAAATAAACCTGTTGGTCACAAAAAATTGTTTCAGCAGAGAGATATGTGTGTTTGGGGAGAAGTAGTCTAGAGTGGAATTTTAGGTCTGAAACGTAAGATATAATCAAAGTATGGAAGATCATGAATAGTACACTAAGAAATCTGAAACTTATAGGTAACCATATGTCAGTATGAGGGCAGGAAGGGAAGGAGACTATAGAAGATGAGATGGTTGGAAGGTATCGTCGACTCAATAGAGATGAGTCTGAGCACATTCCAGTGAAGAGGAAAGTTAAAATTTTACATAACCTCCTGCTCCTTCTGCCTCTGTAACTCGGCTTGTTCCTTGCAAAGTCTGGATCGCATAGGTCACATAGTCTCAGAAAGTGGGGACACATAATACTAGGAACTGGAGCTTATCTCACTCACTCTTGTCCTGCTCTTTGTAATTGCCCAGCCCCTGTAAACCCACTTAATCATGCCTGTTCATGTAGAAAACTCCGTAACCCCTTTGTTCGGGGCTTAGAGCTTGGAGTGTTAATTCCTCTGGGCCCGCCAGTATAATAAACCTGAGTTCTCCAATTCCCCGAGTGTGGTGCTTGGTTTCTCGAGGTCTGGTTTCTGCAACACCAGGAGATGGTGAAGGACAGGAAAGCCTGGTGTGCTGCTGTCCATAGGATTACAAAGTATAGAACACAGCTTAGCGACTGAACAGCAACAACATATGCCACTAAGCATTTTAGAACCGTTGTAGCTATCTGATAGTTTCTTAAAAAAACTAAGAATAGATATGACTCAACAACCCTACTCCTGGGCCAGAGAAAACCATACTTCAAAAGTATATACACATTCCTCCCAGTGGCTCAGTGGGTTGAGAATCCACCTGCAGTGCAGAAGACGAAACAGACATGGGCTCAATCCCTGGGTCAAAAAGATCCCTTGGAGGAGGAAAATGGCAACCCACTCCAGTGTTCTTGCCTGAAAAGTCCCATAGACAGAGGAACCTGGTAGGCTACATTCCAAAGTGTCACAAAGACCACAACTGAGAGACTGCATGCATGCAATGGTCACTACAGCACTATTTACAATAGCCAAGACATGGAAGTCTATTAACGGATGAATGAATAAAGATGTGGTACATATACACAATGGAATATTATTTAGCCATTAAAAATGAACTAATGCCATTTTCAGTAACATGTATGGACTTGTAGATTGTCATACTAAGTGAAGCAAGTCAGAGAAAGACAAATATGATATCACTTATATGTGAAATCTAAAAAATTATACAAATGAACTCATGTAAAAAACAGAAACAACTTAAAGACTTAGAAATGGTGGTTACCAAAGGGAGAAGGTAGCAGGGAGGAATAAACTAACAGGTTGAGATTAATGTATACATCCTACTGTTTATGACTTCCCAGGTGACAGAGCGGTAAAAAATTCGCCTCCTGTGTAGGAGATGCAAGAGCCATGGGTTTGATCCCTGGGTCAGGAAGATCCCTTGGAGTAGAAAAATGGAAGCATACACCATTATTCTTGCCTGAAAAGTTCCATGAACAGAGGAGCCTGGCAGACTAAAGTCCATGGGGTCACAAAGAGTCAAACACCTCTGAGCACCACTAGAGAACTCTACTCAATACTCAGTAATAACCTATATCAGAAAAAATATGAAAAAAAGAAGTATGTGTATGTTTATAACTGAATCACTTTGCTGTACACCTGAAACTAACACAACATTGTAAGTCAACTATACTCCAATATAAAATAAAATAATTAAAAAGAATATTTTATACATGCCAAGTTCTCTTATAAGAACTGTACAAATAGTCATTTAATCTTTAACATCTTCATAAAAATTAAATATTAATTTTCTGTAATTTTATGCCCCATGTATTATAAAGAATCTGAAGCATCAGGAGGTTAAATAGCTTATCCAAGTTCACTTAGCTCATAAATAGCAGAGCCAGTATTTGAACCAGGCTATGGTCATCTCAAATTGTTCCTTTTAACAAAAATTCTATATTGCTATGATTAGAGAAATTAGCCCAAAACATGTAAAGCATAAAGACAAGTCATTCAGCAATATTTTACAAAACAGAGAAAAGAATGTGTACATGTGGAAAAAATAAATGACCTACCAATAGTGACTTGGCCAGTTACTGCTCGATTTACCATAGAGGTAAATTCCTTACTCCAAATTCAATGTTAGTCAGTCCTCCTACAGATGATACTTTATATATTCCAATATTAATATCTGTCTTGCATTACTTGTAATAAGGGAATGGGTGATTTATAATTTTATTGAGGTTCAATTGATTTGCAATATTATTTTTAGGTGTTTGTGCTTAGTCATTCAGTAATGTCCTACTCTTTGCGACCTCATGGACTGTAGGCCATCAGGCTCCTCTATCCATGGGATTCTCCAGGCAAGAATACTGAAGTGAGTTGCCATTACCTTCTCCAAGGAATCTTCCTGAACTAGAGATCGAACCTGGGTCTCCTGCATTGCAGACAGATTCTTTTTCATCTGAGCCACCAGTGAAGCCCCTGTTTCAGGTGTGCAACACAGTAATTCAAAGTTTTCATAGATTATACTCCACTTAAAGTTATTTTAAAATATTGGTTATATTCCTTGTTCTGTACAGTAAACCTCGTAGCTTATTTTATACATAGTTGTTTGTCCTTTTCGTCTACTATCCCTCCTCTTCCCTCCCTGCTCCCCTCTCCTTACAGGTAATAACCAATCTGTCCTCTATATTAGTGAGTCTCTTTGTCTTTTCATGTGTTTGTTTTATTTTTTAGATTCCACATATAAGTAATAACATGCAGTATTTGTTTTCTCTTTCTGATTTATTTCACAAAGCATGATATCATCAAGGTTCATCATGTTATCGCAAATGGCAAAATGTCATTCTTTTTATGGTGAAGTGATAAATCTATTGTATGTGTAGTTCACATATTGTTTGAAAATAAAAATAAGATCTAAGGCATCTTTTGAGTTCTGCCAGTGTTTGACCTAAGTTATATTAGCCAAAACACTGACAATAAAAATAAATTTTCCAGAATGTAATGAAAGAAGCAAAAGATAGACCACAGAAAAAGAACAGTTTAGGGACATATTATATCAAAAAGTCTTGTTTTCACATATCTCAGGAATAATAAAATTATATCGACTGGCCTTTCAGAATTGCCATTTTTCACATTTTATTAAACAAATACCTTCTTTAAAATCAGAGTACATAAAGGTTTTCATATGAATATTTTGTAGAATATTAAATTATAAAAAAAATATTTTCCTGGCTTATAAATGGTTATTTATCTATTTTAGGTTGTCCCATCTTTTTAGTAAAATAAGCCATTATCTTCAACCCATTTATGTTAAATACCTGTGAATATAGTATGATATATGATCGATTGGACTTTGCAGATATAATTATGGATCTAATAAGCTGACTTTACAATATAAAGATTATCTTGGATCATTATGTGGTCCTTTAAAAATGAAAGAAGAAGCAGAGGAGTCAGAGAAAGATGTGATGAAGAATAGAAGATAAGAGAGATGAGGTAAGAGGAAGACTCAACCCATTGTTGCTGGGTTTTAAGATTATGGGGACCATAAGTCAAGGATGTGGTATCTAGAAGCTGAGAATGACCCAGTGTGTACATCATTCAAGGAAACAGGCACCTCTGTCCTCCAGCTGCATGGAACTAAATTCTGCCAACAGTCTGTATACATTTGAAAGTAGATGCTTCACCAGAACCACCAACCAGGAAAGCTTAGCCCTGCTTTCACCTTGATTGAGGTTAGTAAGACACTTTGGGGACTTCCTAGATGATGTAGTGGTAAATAATCCATCTGTCAATGTAGGAGATACAACAGACATGGGTTTGGTCCCTGGGTTGGGAAGATCCCCTAGAAAAGGAAATGGCAACCAACTCCAGTATTCTTACCTGGAAAATTCCATGGGCCTAGGAGCCTGGTGGGCACAGTCCATGGGGTCCCTAAGAGTCGGACTTGACTGAGTGACATGTGAGGAGTCAGGACAAAAATTTACCAGAGATAAGAGTTAAGATAAAATTCACCAAAGTTAACTTGCCCCCCGAGGGCTTCTAAGATTTCCTCTTCTAAGTATTCTGCAACAGAACTCTCTCCTTTTTTTTAGAAAAATTTGCTAACCACCATGAGCCTGATGACCCGTAAACCAATCCCCATAAAGGTCAGACTGTATGCACCAATCAAACTGTTCCCATCCTAATCACACCTGTTTGTGGCTTTTGTGCTTAAAAACTGCTCAGTAACGACTGCTGGGGTTCGCCCCTCCTCGGAGGTGACTGAACCCCGGCACGCCGGCTTAATAAATCCTCTTGCTGTTTGCATCGAATCCGAGCCCTGGTGGTCTTTGGAGCGACGGGTCCCAGGAAAAGACCGTGAGGTCTAACATTTGGGGGCTCGTCCGGGATCCCTTGCTCATCTCAGATCCCCCTGACTCCCGGATTCGGAGGTACGCTCGAGCTTCTGTTGTGTGTCCATTGTTGGGTTGCTCTGCTTCCGTTCCTCCTCTTTTTCTTCTCTGACCTGTCCTTGACTCTTTTTTTCGGAGTTTCAGTGAACCGGCGAACGGTTGCAGAGGCAATTGATAAGTCCTGGCCAGGGCTACCCTCTGGCGGACTTTGAAGGCACTGCAACAGGTGAGCCACAGTAACTAGAGCCCGGAAGGGTGAAACTCCCCCTTCTTTTCAACTGAGGATAAGGCCTAAAAGCATACCCTGTGGGCACGGGACAGGCACTTAAAGGCCACTAGGGCGCCTGCCACTTGAAGACTCCCGTGACAGGATAAGGGGGTCACGGAACGGGCCAGAAACCACTAGGGTGCCCGCCCCCAGCAAGAAAACTTCCGTGCAACGACGCAGGCACATAAACTGTTCCAAAAGCATACCATAAGCCCAACTTTTTGGCCGCCACCACTCCCGGTAGGATTTTCTGGTGGCTATCCTCAGTGACTTTTCGCTCACGCGTCTGTCCATCTCTGAATTTTCTGGAGACCTGCCTGGGAGGCAGATCTGTGAATCTGTGACGATCCTTGGGGACGCCCAGGACGTCAGTCTGGAAGGAGGGCTCGATTCGAACCCCCTTCACCTGAATCAGGCGGAGCCCCTGACGCGGCTCCCATCTGTAGCCTTTTCTGTTCTGGGACAGACTCGCGGCGGCCGTTTTTGTCTTATCTTTCTGTCACTCCTCTGGGTTCTGTTTATCTCTCTCCTAACTTGTCTTCTCCGTGACGACCCGACGATGGGACAGACTGTGACAACCCCTCTGACGTTGACTGTGGATCATTGGGCTGAAGTTAAGACCAGGGCTCAGGATCTCTCAGTAGAAGTAAAAAAGGGAAAGTGGCAGACCTTATGCTCAGCAGAGTGGCCCAGTTTTCAGACCGGATGGCCACCCGAAGGCTCTTTCTCTTTAGAACAGGTCAATCAAGTTAAAGCTGTAATCTTGTCTCCAGGGACCCGCGGGCATCCCGACCAGGTGCCCTATATTATGGTATGGGAAGACCTGGTCCTCCCCCCCCCGGCGTGGGTCCGGCCTTTTGTTTTCCCCACAGGAACATCCCTGGGGCCCACGGCTGAAATTCTCGCCTTGAAGCCCGCAGTAGAGAAAGAAGAAGCAAAAACTCCTGTCAAAAAAATATACCCGGACACCCAAACTGACCTCCTACTCCTGGATCCCCCTCCCTACCCGCCGGCACTAGCCCCATCACCGGGCCCATCCCCAGAGGCCCTGGCGGTCCCTCCGACTGCTCCCACTGAGCCGGCCCGAGAAGGGGAGGTGGGACCGGCGGCTGGGACGCGAAGCCGCCGAGCAGCCACTCCAGAATCAACCTCAACCGTCCTCCCCCTCCGGGAGTACGGCCCCCCCGATAATCATGGGAACAGGCCGCTTCAGTATTGGCCGTTCTCCGCTTCAGACCTCTATAATTGGAAGACCCATAATCCCTCCTTTTCTGACAACCCGCAGGCACTGACTTCTCTAATTGAATCCCTTGTTTTCTCACATCAACCCACTTGGGATGACTGCCAGCAGTTACTGCAGACTCTCCTCACGACGGAGGAGAGGCAACGAGTGCTGCTGGAAGCCCGGAAAAATGTGCCAGGAGACGACGGGTGCCCCACGGCACTCCCCAATGAGATTGATGCTGGATTCCCGCTGACAAGACCCAACTGGGACTACAATTCCCCGGCAGGTAGGGAGCACCTGAGGGTCTACCGCCAGGCTCTAGTGGCGGGTCTCCGAGGGGCTGCGAGGCGCCCCACCAATCTGGCCAAGGTAAGAGAAGTGACTCAAGGAACCTCTGAGTCACCGACTGTATTTCTAGACAGGTTAATGGAGGCGTTTAGGCGATTCACCCCCTATGATCCTACATCCGAGGAGCATAGGGCAACGATCGCCATGGCTTTTATAGATCAGTCAGCCTCAGACATTAGAAAGAAACTGCAGAGACTAGATGGGCTGCAGGGATTCTCCCTGCAGGATCTGGTTAGGGAAGCTGATAAAGTATTTAATAAGAGAGAGACTGAGGAAGAAAAAGAAGAAAGGAAAAGGAGAGAACAGGACGAACGGGAACTAAAAAGAGAAAAGAGACAAGAGAAAAACTTAACCAAGATCCTGGCCACAGTAATAAGGGAGGAAAGAGAAAAAAATAGAGCTGAGGAAAAAGACCGTAAGAAAAGCAGAGCAGGGGATAGACCACCACTGGATAAGGACCAGTGTGCTTACTGCAAAGAAAAGGGGCACTGGCTCAGAGACTGTCCTAAGAAGAAGAGGGGAAAGCCCTCCACCCCAGATAAGATCCTGGCTCTTGAAGAAGAAGACTAGGGGAGACGGGGCTCGGAACCCCTCCCCGAGCCTAGGGTAACTCTTAAGGTGGAGGGGAAGCCCGTACAGTTCCTGGTAGACACTGGAGCCCAACATTCAGTCTTGTTACATTCAGAAGGAACAATGTCCACAAGGAAGGCTTGGGTACAGGGCGCTACAGGGTATCGGCAATACCCATGGACTACCCGAAGAACAGTGGACCTAGGCGTGGGCCGGGTATCCCACTCGTTCCTCGTGATCCCTGAATGCCCATACCCCTTACTAGGACGGGACTTGCTTACAAAGGTGGGGGCTCAGATTCACTTTCACACTGAAGGTGCCACGGTAACGGACGGGAAAGGGAGGCCATTGCAGGTTCTAACCCTGAGACTGGAAGATGAGTACAGGCTATTTGAAGACCCATCCCCTGAGGCCGCAGATATGCAGGAGTGGATGGCTAAGACCCCTCTAGCCTGGGCTGAAGTTTCCGGCATGGGAATGGCGGTCCGCCAGCCCCTGGTGGTAGTGGAGATCAAGGCCTCCTCTACCCCCATATCTGTCCGCCAGTACCCGATGAGTAGGGAAGCCAGAGACGGGATTCGCCCTCATATCTTGCGGCTACTCAAGTTAGGAATACTAATAAAGTGCCAGTCAGCCTGGAACACCCCTCTGCTTCCGGTCCGCAAACCCGGAACGGGCGACTACCGACCTGTGCAAGATCTGAGGGAAGTTAACAAACGGGTGACCGACCTCCACCCAACAGTGCCTAACCCCTACAACTTGCTGAGTGCTCTTCCCCCCGACCGAAAATGGTACACTGTCTTAGATTTAAAAGATGCCTTCTTCTGTCTAAAACTTAGTCCCGTCAGCCAGCCTATTTTTGCTTTTGAATGGAAAGATCCTATTTCAGGACTATCTGGACAACTGACATGGACCAGACTGCCTCAGGGATTCAAAAACTCGCCAACGATCTTCGACGAAGCCCTCCACCAGGACCTCACGCATTTCCGTGCCTCCAACCCCCAGGTAACTCTACTTCAATATGTAGACGACCTGCTCCTGGCTGCGAATACCAGAGAAGAATGCCTGAAGGGAACCGAGGACCTGCTAACTGAACTCGGATCCCTCGGCTACCGTGCCTCAGCCAAAAAGGCCCAGATCTGCCGGCAGCAGGTTAGTTATCTGGGGTATCAGATTAAGGACGGAAAGCGGTGGCTCTCGGAGGCCAGGAAAGAAGCTGTGGCTAGAATACCAGCCCCCAAGACCTCCCGACAGGTCAGAGAATTCCTGGGAACGGCAGGATTCTGCAGACTCTGGATTCCAGGATTTGCAGAGATGGCTGCCCCCTTATACCCCCTAACGAAGGACAGCACCCCCTTTGTCTGGGGAGAGGGTGAGCAGAAGGCTTTCGACAACATCAAGCGAGCCTTGTTGTCGGCTCCTGCCCTGGGACTTCCAGACGTGAACAAGCCGTTCCACCTCTACGTGGCGGAGAACAACGGCGTTGCAAAGGGGGTCCTCACTCAGAGACTAGGACCATGGAATCGCCCCGTAGCATACTTATCAAAAAGGCTGGACTCTGTAGCCGCCGGCTGGCCCAACTGCTTGCGTATAGTGGCGGCCGTGGCGGTGCTGGTAAAAGATGCAGACAAACTGACTCTGGGGCAGAACTTGGTCGTCACCGCACCTCACGCCCTAGAGAATGTGATTCGTCAGCCCCCCGAGAGATGGCTGACCAACGCCCGGATGACCCACTACCAGACGCTGCTCCTGAATTCTGAGCGAATCAGATTCACGCCTGCTACAGGACTCAACCCTGCCACGTTGCTGCCAGACCCCAGCCAATCCGAAGTGATGCACGACTGCCAGGAAGTGCTGGCGGAAGTACATGGGACCCGCAGAGATCTTTCAGACCAGCCGCTCCAGGATGCCGAGGTGACGTGGTATACAGATGGGAGCAGTTTCCTTGAAGAAGGTAAGCGGCGGGCAGGGGCAGCGGTGGTAGATGGGACTGATGTAATCTGGGCAACCGCCCTTCCTCAAGGAACATCAGCCCAAAAAGCCGAGTTGATTGCCCTCACCAAGGCTCTAGAGCTGTCACGAGGAAAGAAGGTTAACATCTACACTGACAGTAGATATGCCTTCGCGACTGCGCATGTCCATGGGGCCATATACCAGCAAAGGGGACTACTCACATCAGCCGGCAAAGAGATTAAGAATAAAGATGAGATCCTGGCACTGCTAGCCGCCCTCATGTTACCTGAGAAAGTCAGTATAATCCATTGCCCCGGGCACCAGAAAGATCAGTCTGCGGTAACAAAGGGAAACAACATGGCTGACCAGGTCGCGCGAGAAGTGGCGACAAAAGGCGGATTACCGGAGTTACTGGTCATTCACTCCAAGAACGAGAATAGCCCCCCTCTGCAGCCAAAAAGAAAACAGGCTATGAAGGCAGAAGAGGCTAGAGAGATGCTAAAGCAAATGCACCATTGGACTCACTTGGGGGCTAAAAAGCTAGTCTCCCTTCTGAATAAGACAGAATGCGAGGTGCCAGGGCTTCTCAAGATGGCTGAACAATTGGTCCAGAACTGCAGGCCCTGCCAAGAGGTAAATGCTGGCCAAAACAAAGCAAGCCAAGGTAAGCGGCTGCGTGGAGACCGGCCGGGGACTTATTGGGAAGTAGACTTCACCGAAGTGCGTCCAGCGAGGTATGGCAACAAATATCTTTTGGTTTTTGTGGACACTTTCTCGGGGTGGGTAGAGGCCTTCCCCACCAAGAATGAAAATGCACTCACGGTGGCAAAGAAAATCTTAGAAGAAATCTTCCCGCGTTTTGGGGCACCAAAGATGTTAGGATCAGATAATGGGCCAGCTTTTACGGCCCAAGTTAGTCAGGAAGTAGCTAAATTTCTGGGGACTAATTGGAAATTACATTGTGCATACCGACCCCAGAGTTCAGGACAGGTAGAAAGAATGAATAGGACTCTAAAAGAGACCCTAACTAAATTGTCCTTGGAGACTGGCGGTACTGACTGGACGGTGCTCCTTCCTCTGGCCTTGTTCCGAGTAAGGAACACCCCCTCTCGCTTTGGTCTTTCCCCTTTCGAGATCCTGTACGGGGCACCTCCCCCCATACTGTCTCTCAGGGAGGGATTTGATCCCCGTAGTTTTAATAATGGTGATCTGTGTAGCAGGCTGAAAGGACTCCAACTGGTTCAGAAGGAGGTGTGGACCCAGCTCGCCGAAGCCTATCAGCCCGGCACCCCTGGAGAAGCTCACCCGTTCCAGGTGGGAGATTCCGTTTACGTCCGCCGACACCGGCAGCAGAACCTTGAACCCAGGTGGAAGGGACCTTACATCGTCCTACTCACCACTCCCACCGCTGTCAAGGTTGACGGGATCTCATCTTGGATCCACGCCTCCCACGTCAAGGCCGCCCCAGAACCATCACCCCAATGGAAGGCACACCGTACTTCCCACCCCTTAAAGCTCAAACTCTGCCGATCTCCGGGCTTGCAGTCCTCTTCCTGATTCTCCCGACTGTGAGTTTGTTTAATCCCCATCAGCCTCAACTACTGACGTGGCAGGTGGTTTCACAGGTAGGAGATGTCATATGGTCCAGTACCAATGTCACTCCGCCGTCCACCTGGTGGCCTGACCTTTACCCGGATCTCTGTAAATTGGCAGTAGGAGCTCCCCCTGACTGGGACCTTGAGAGCTGGACTGATCACAGTAAGCCCCCCCAGAAACCCCTTCTGGACGACATAGAGGGATGGGGCCCGTCTCGGGCAGATTCCCTAGGCGATGCAGCGCCATATGTGATTGGGGGAGGTTGCGCCACCAAAAATAGAAGAAAAAAATTACTAAAACCCACCTTTTATGTTTGCCCGGGGTTCCACCGGGGTCGTGCCTTGAGCTATTGTGGGGGGAGGGATACATTCTATTGTCGGCACTGGGGTTGTGAGACTACTGGTGATGCTTACTGGAAGCCGTCTTCCAGCTGGGACTTCATTACTGTTAAGGCTAATTACTCCCATGATGGTACTGAGATGTGTGAAACCTGGTGCCACCCACTCCATATCAAATTCACTGATCAGGGAAGGCGGAAAAAAAGCTCAGACTGGGCAAAAGGTTATTCTTGGGGTCTCAGACTAGATCAATCAGGATATGACAATGGATTGTTATTCACTATTAGACTGAAAATCGAGTCCCCGCCCCCAACAGGCATCGGACCTAATCCCATCCTCCATCCTCAGGAACGAGGCTCCATTAATGAGAGTCAGAAATCAGCCCTAAAAATTGTACCTACTCCTAGTCATGTACCCTCAACACAGGACCGAATGCTGACTTTGGTCGAAAAAGCCTTTGAGGTCCTGAACGCTACCAACCCAGAGGCTACCAGATCTTGCTGGCTCTGCTATGCAGCTCCCCCGCCTTACTATGAAGCTATAGGAATAACAGGCACAGTAAGTAACTCCGATTCCCCCGGTCAATGCCGATGGCAGCAGAGAGGGACAGTCAGACTCACTCTCTCTGCCGTGTCAGGGCAAGGACTATGTATAGGTTCCCCGTCCCCAACTCAGACACACCTTTGCAATACCACTAGAAACAGCCTCAACTCCACTGGCTACCTCCTTCCCCCTGAAGATGGATGGTGGGCATGTAATACGGGTCTTACGCCCTGTGTGTCTATGGCAGTGTTTAATGGTTCGGGTGATTTCTGTGTGTTGGTACGGTTGATACCCCGACTCATCTACCACCCCGACGACTCTTTTTTAAATGCCTATGAAAAAGGCCATCGAGCAAAAAGAGAGCCGGTAACTCTCACTCTGGCGGTCCTCTTGGGCCTCGGAGTAGCTGCTGGGGTCGGGACCGGTACGGCAGCCCTCATCCAGCAGCCCCAATACTATGCTAGTTTACAACAGGCCATAGATGCCGACCTTCGGGTCCTAGAAGATTCCATCACTAAATTAAAAGAATCTTTAACCTCTCTGTCTGAAGTAGTGATGCAAAACCGGAGAGGCCTAGACCTCCTGTTCCTGAAAGAGGGTGGAATATGTGCAGCTATCAAGGAAGAATGTTGTTTCTATGTAGACCATTCTGGGGTCATCACTGACTCCATGAATAAGTTAAGAGAAAGACTGGCAAATAGGCAGAAAGAAAGGGAAAACACCCAAGGATGGTTTGAGTCCTGGTTCAACAAAACCCCGTGGTTTGCCACCCTGATATCCACTCTGATGGGGCCATTAATCATTCTACTCCTCCTCCTAACTATAGGACCCTGTATCCTTAACAGGGTAATTTCTTTCATCAGAGACAGGATAAGTGCAGTACAAGTACTCGTGCTGAGACAACAGTATGCAGCACTCCCCCAGGAAGACATCAACCTAAGGTTTCAAGATTAAAACCTTTTACAAAAAGAAGAGGGGAATGAGGAGTCAGGACAAAAATTTACCAGAGATAAGAGTTAAGATAAAATTTACCAAAGTTAACTTGCCCCCAAGGGCTTCCAAGAATTCCTCTTCTAGGTATTCTGCAACAGAACTCTCTCCTTTTTTAGAAAAATTTGCTAACCACCATGAGCCTGATAACCCGTAAACCAATCCCCATAAAGGTCAGACGGTATGCACCAATCAAACTGTTCCCATCCTAATCACACCTGTTTGTGGCTTTTGTGCTTAAAAACTGCTCAGTAACGACTGCTGGGGTTCGCCCCTCCTCGGAGGTGACTGAACCCCGGCACGCCGGCTTAATAAATCCTCTTGCTGTTTGCATCGAATCCGAGCCCTGGTGGTCTTTGGAGCGATGGGTCCCAGGAAAAGACCGTGAGGTCTAACATTTGGGGGCTCGTCCGGGATCCCTTGCTCATCTCAGATCCCCCTGACTCCCGGATTCGGAGGTACGCTCGAGCTTCTGTTGTGTGTCCATTGTTGGGTTGCTCTGCTTCCGTTCCTCCTCTTTTTCTTCTCTGACCTGTCCTTGACTCTTTTTTTCGGAGTTTCAGTGAACCGGCGAACGGTTGCAGAGGCAATTGATAAGTCCTGGCCAGGGCTACCCTCTGGCGGACTTTGAAGGCACTGCAACAGGTGAGCCACAGTAACTAGAGCCCGGAAGGGTGAAACTCCCCCTTTTTTTTTCAACTGAGGATAAGGCCTAAAAGCATACCCTGTGGGCACGGGACAGGCACTTAAAGGCCACTAGGGCGCCTGCCACTTGAAGACTCCCGTGATAGGATAAGGGGGTCACGGAACGGGCCAGAAACCACTAGGGTGCCCGCCCCCAGCAAGAAAACTTCCGTGCAACGACGCAGGCACATGAACTGTTCCAAAAGCATACCATAAGCCCAACTTTTTGGCCGCCACCACTCCCGGTAGGATTTCCTGGTGGTTATCCTCACTGACTTTTCGCTCACACACCTGTCCACCTCTGATTTTCTGGAAACCTGTCGGGAAGGCAAGTCTATGACGATCCCTGGGGACGCCCAAGACATCGATCTGGAAGGAGGGTTCGACTCAACCCCGCTTCATCTGAATCGGGCGGAGCATCAGACGCGGCGGCTCCCGTCTGTAGCCTTTTCTGTTCTGGGACAGAGTCGCGGCGGCCGTTTTTGTCTTATCTTTCTGTCACTCCTCTGGGTTCTGTACATCTCTCTCCTAACTTGAACACACACACACACACACACACACACACACACACACACACACATATATATCACAGTTTAAAGTTGCATACTTTGATTTATTCACCTAGAAATAAAGAAAAATTTTTTTTTTCCTTTGGTCATCCATGCTTATACATTCTATGCTCATTGCTGCTCTTGGGGCTTCCCAGGTGGCACTAATGGTAAAAAACTCACATGTCAGTTCAGGAAATGTAAGAGACATGGGTTTGATCTCTGGGTTGGGAAGATTCCCTGGAGGAGGGCATGTCCGTAATTCTTCCCTGGAGAATCCAATGGATAGAGGAGCCTGGCAGGCTACAGTCCATGGAATTGAAAAGAACTGGACATGACTGAAGCAACTGCATAATGTGTGATTATGTGTGCATAATCATAACCAAATCATTTCTTCTCTAAAACTAATGATTTTATTCTAGCAACATGACAGACTGTGCTCAAGTGGTTCATCCTATCAACTATATGCATGCACACAAAAATTGATTGATAAAATATTTACAATGCACACCCAAGTCAGACCAAAGAAAGACAATTCACCCAGATGCTTGAAATAAAGAATTTGCATCAAAATGGTAGGTTAGGCTCACAACATAGGGATCCATAAAGTGTTTAAACCAATAAGAGATTCTCAGCATCCACTTATGAATAAAAGTTGCAGAATAAACTAAAAATTCTTCTGGTGTTTAGTCTGAGCTAAAAAATGCTACCTATCTTCATGATCTAAACAATCATTTTTTCCATTATCCAGCAGTTATGAGTGTTTTACTTGTTTCTGAGATTTGAGGTGAAGAAATAAATATTAAAACCACAGGCATAGATGTATATAAGTAGGGAATCCAAAGTTATAATACTTAAGGGAAAAAATCTGATAAGGCAATTAAAATTCTTTAATTACCTCACAGAAGCTAAAAAGAAACAATTCTATTTAAATATTTTGAAAATTCAAAATATACAGAATGAAAGACTCAAGCTAAGCAGAACATGGATACAAAATAATTGCAGACCATATGAGAAAACACACTATTATAAGAAAGAGTTCACATGTAAAATGCACAAGAATTGATAATAATTGAATAACCAGAAAGGGATTGTAACATAAATATGCTTAAAATGCTGAAAGAATAATATTTGATAAAATAAGTGTAGGCAGACTTTTAAATAGAAACACACTGAAATTTTAGATGTAAAATATAATCAATGAAATAAAAGAAAATTCACAGATAAAGAGCAAATTAAAAGATTCAAATGAGATAATTAGAATATAGTACATAGATATGAAAATATGAGATAGAGGTGAATAAAAGTTGGAAGATAGTAGGTAGTGCAAAGTAAGTAGTCTCTTTATTCATTGATCTATTGATGACCATCTATCTTGCTTCCATGTCCTGGCTGTTTTACTTGTTTATTTATTTATTATACTTTCTTTATTTATTTTTAAATTAGAGAACAAATAACTTACTATATTGTGATTATTTTTGCCATACATCGACATGAGTCAGCCATAGATATACACGTGTCCCCTCACTCTTGATCCCCAACCCCACCTCCCACTGCACCCCATCCTTCTAGGTTGTCACAGAGCACAAGCTTTGGATTTCCTATGCTGAACATCAAACTTCTACTGGCTATTTCATTTACGGTAATGTATATGTTTCAATGCTATTTTCTCAAAACATTTCACCCTCTCCATCACCCATTNATAAGAGACAGGATATACACGTGTCCCCTCACTCTTGATCCCCAACCCCACCTCCCACTGCACCCCATCCTTCTAGGTTGTCACAGAGCACAAGCTTTGGATTTCCTATGCTGAACATCAAACTTCTACTGGCTATTTCATTTACGGTAATGTATATGTTTCAATGCTATTTTCTCAAAACATTTCACCCTCTCCATCACCCATTGTGTCCAAAAGTCTGTTCTTTATGTCTCCTTTCCTGACTTGCATGTAGGATCATTAGTACTATCTTTCTAGATTCCATGTAAATGTGTTAATATATAATATTTGTATATATAAAAATATTAGTATGGATAAGGAAGTGTGGTGTATGGCCATAGGTTCATCCACCTCATTGGAACTGACTCAAATGCACTCCTTTTTATAGCTTAGCAATATTCTATTGTGTCCACGTAGCACACTTCCTTATCCATTCATCTGTCCATGTATATCTAGGCTCCTTCCATGTCCTGCCTATTGTAAATACTGCTGCAATGAACATTGTGGTACAAGTGTCACTTTCAATTATGGTTTCTACATTCATTGTATTGTAGAAAGCAAGGGAACTCCTGAAAAAAAAAAATCTACTTCTGCTTCATTGACTATGTAAAAACCTTTGACTGTGTGGATCACAACAAAGTGTGTGAAAAATTATTCAAGAGATGTGAATACCAGACTACCTTACCTGTCTCCTGAGAAATCTCTATATGGGTCAAGAAACAACCGTTAGAATCTTACATGGAGCAACTGACCATCTTAAAATTGGGAAAGGAGTACAACAAGGTTGTATATTGTCATCCTGTTTATTAAACTTATATGCAGAATATATTATGCAAACTTCTGGACTGGATAAATAACAAGCTAGAATCAAGATTAACAGGAGATATATAAAAAATCTCAGGTAAGCAGATTAGTCAGTTAGTTCAGCCACTCAGTCTTGTCTGACTCTTTGAGACACCATGGAATGCAGCACCCCAGGCTTCCGTGTCCATCACTAATTCCCAAAGTTTACTCAAACTCATGTCCATTGAGTCAGTGATGCCATCCAACCATCTCATCCTCTGTTGTTCCCTTTGCCTCCCACCTTCAATCTTTCCCTGAATCAGGGTATTTTCCAATGAAGCAGNAGGCTTCCGTGTCCATCACTAATTCCCAAAGTTTACTCAAACTCATGTCCATTGAGTCAGTGATGCCATCCAACCATCTCATCCTCTGTTGTTCCCTTTGCCTCCCACCTTCAATCTTTCCCTGAATCAGGGTATTTTCCAATGAAGCAGTTCTTCTCATCAGGTGGCCAAACTATTGGAGCTTCAGCTTCAGAATCTGTCTCTCTGATTAATATTCAGGACAGATTTCCTTTTAGGATGGACTTGTTGGGTCTCTCTGGAGTCCAAGGCATTCTCAAGAGTCTCCTCCAACACTACAGTTCAAAAGCATCAGTTCTTTAGTGCTCAGCTTTCTTTAAAGTCCAACTCTCTCAGCCATACATGACTACTGGAAATAACATAGCATTGACTAGATGGAACTTTGTTGGCAAAGTAGTTTCTGCTTTTTAATATACTGTCTAGGTTGGTCATTACTTTTCTCCCAAGGGGCAAGCGTCTTTTAATTTCATGGCTCCAGTCACCATCTGCTCTGATTTTGGAGCCCAAAAAGTAAAGTCTGTCACTGTTTCAATTGCTTCCCCATCTATTTGCCATGAAGTGATGGGGCCAGATGCCATGATCTTTATTTTCTGAATGTTGAGCTTTAAGCCAACTTTTTCACTCTCCTCTTTCACTTTCATCAAGAAGCTTTTTAGCTCCTCTTCACTTTCTGCCATAAGAGTGGTGTCATCTCATATCTGAGGTTATTGATATTTCTCCCAGCAATCTTGATTCCAGCTTGTGTTTCTTCCAGTCCAGCGTTTCTCATGATGTACTCTGCAAGTAAGTTAAACAAGCAGGGTGACAATATACAGCCTTGACATACTCCTTTTCCTATTTGGAACTAGTCTGTTGTCCCATGTCCAGTTCTAACTGTTGCTTCTTAACATTCATAGCAATTTCTCAAGAGGCAGGTCAAGTGATCTGTATTCCCATCTCTTTAAGAATTTTCAGCAGTTTATTGTGATCCAGACAGTCAAAGGCTTTGGCATAGTCAATAAAGCAGAAGTAGATGTCTTTTCTGGTACTCTCTTGCTTTTTCAATGATAATAAAACTATATTGGCAAAAAAGTGAAGATGAACTAAAGAGCCTCTGGATGAATGTGAAAGAGGAGGTTAAAAAAGTAGGTTTAAAGCTTAACATTAAAAAAAATAATAAGATCATGGAACCAAGTCCCATCACTTCATGGTAAATAGATGGGGGAAAAAAGTGGAAACAGTGAAAATTTTTATTTTCTAGGGCTCCAAAATCACTGTGGGCAGTGACTGATGCCATGAAATTAAAAGATGCTTACTCCTTGAAAGGAAGGCTATGACAAACCTATATAGCATATTAGCATATTAAAAAGCAGAGACAACACTTTGCTGAGAACGATTTGTATAGTCAAAACTATGGTTTTTAAGTAGGCATATATGAGTTTGAGAGTTGGAACATAAAGGAGGCTGAGCCCTGAAGAACTGATGCTTTCAAATTGTGGTGATGGAAAAGACTGTTGAGCATCCCTTGGACAAAAAGGAGATCAAAACAGTCCATCCTAAAGGAAATCAATCTTGAATATTCTTTGGAAAGACTGATGCTGAAGGTCCAATACTTTAGCCATCTGATGCAAAGAGCCGAGTCATTGGAAAATACCCTGATGCTGGGAAAGGTTGAGGGCAAGTGGAGAAGTGGGCAACAGAAGATGAGATGGTATGATGGCATCACTGCCTCTGTGGACTTGAGTTTGATTAAACTCAGGGAGATAGTGAAGGACAGAGAACCCTGCATTCATGAGGTCACAAACAGTTAGATACAAATTAGACACTGAACAACAACTATATACAAAATGTTGCCTGAATGAACAACTCAAAGAAATAATACATATCATAAAGCAATCTTTAAAATACATCTTAACAATCAACTAGTAAGTGCCTACTCTGAGGCCAGCAACATATAATATTATGTGTAAGATGTAGGAAGCAGCTCATCTCCACTGAGCAGTGTGATCTCTTCTGAAAAAAAAAAAAAAAAAAGTTTAGAAGGTACAAAGTTAGTACCAAATTCCCAAGGACTGTGAATATGTGCATGTATAAGCAGAAATTATGATTTAAAAAGTAGAAGATGGAAGGAGTGGATTATTTAACACAATTAAGGGTTTAATCCAGTAGTTTTCTATTGTGGCAGAGAGTGTTATTGGTGGAAACCAGACTTTTTGTTGTTGTTCAGTTGCTAAGTCATGTTCAGTTCTTTGAAACCCCATGGACTGCAGCATGCCAGGCTTCCTTTACTATCTCCCAGATTGTGCTCAAACTCATGTCCATTGACTTTGTGATGCCATCCAATCATTTCACTGGTTGTTGCCCACTTCTTCTACTGTCATGAATCTTTCCCAGCATCAGAGTCTTATTCACGGAGTCATCTCTTTGCATCAGGTAGACAAATTACTGGAGATTCAGCTTCAGTATCAGTCCTTCCAATGAATATTCAGGATTGACTTCCATTAGAGTTGACTGGTTTGTTTCCCTTGTTGTCCAAGGGACTCAAGAATCCTTCTGTACCACAGTTTGAAAGCATTAATTATTCAGTGTTCAGCCTTCTTTATGGTGCGACACTTATATCCATACATGATTCTGTATACCAGATAATATTTGCCGATTTAATGATGATGGAGTTGATATCTGCCATTTCTATTCTCAGCCCATTAATACATAAATTAAGATGAAAACTCTTGAATGCAATCTTTCACACTCTCATTTTTTTTTAATCTTCCAAATGAATTCAACTGATGTAATGTAAATCATTGAAGGCTTTAGTAAGATTAGAACTATTACTTAGAGGTGATTTGCCATCTGTTGAATATTTTATTATATTTTATGTAACCAGGAAATTAGCTTCAGTTGGATTTAGCCACTATGATTTGAGGATTAATTTGTTAAGCAACTAGTGTTACATGCCCTAAATAATACAGTTAGCATAACAAGGATGAATGAGTGGATCTCTCAGTGGTGTATATATTTATGTATTATTTATATATACTAACACACATTGTTATATTGATACATAGTTATATACATAAATATATACACATATGTATATCTATATATCTATATCTGTATATATATAGTTTGTTTATATATAGGTGCTTTCCTGGTGGCTCAGACAGTAAAGAATCTGCCTACAATGCAGGAGACCTAGATTCAACCCCTGGGTTGGGAAAATCCTCTGGAGAAGGGAATGGCAGCGCATTCTGGTATTCTTGCCTGGAGAATCAAATGGACAGAGGAGCCTGGAGTCCATGGGCTTGCAGAGTCAGAAACGACTGAGTGACTAACATACACATATAACAAACTCAGCAAGATTGATGTATAAATTGAATGTAAATGAATAATTTATTGTGAAAAGCCACTATAAATTATTCATTGATACCAAGACATGAATGCCTTTTTATGATTACTGTGTTTCCTCTCTCAAAATTAACATATATGGGAAGATAAATTGTATTTGGAAAATTTTTTTGGAGTGTATGGCATGAGAGACAATGAAAAAGACTGAAGTGAGGGAGCAAGAAGATAGGTACGAGTGGTTTTAGTCTTTTAGAAAGGCACAGTTACAGAGAACTTGCCACAAAGATGCAAGGAAAAATAATTTTATTTTGAAATAAATTTATAATTAATCACATTTTTCCAGCTCAAGTAAATACATAAAAATAGTCAAAATATTGAACTACCAAAGGAGAGTATGGAACACACAAACTTAAGTTTACAACACTTTGTAAGTTTTACAGTACAAACAAAATAATGAGAGCAAAATGACATCAAATGAGTTGGATATAGATGTTACAACTAAGATACCATCACTGGGTTGTATTGTACCAAATAAGAAGTCACTGTATATTTCAAAGTTGTTATCCTTTTGAATCCATTGTGATTTTTTGTCATAAAATTAATAAAGCTAAATTTCATTTACATAGCTAATTTTTTGTAATTTACTCCAGCTCTTTCAAGTGTATTATATATACTTATATATNTCACTGGGTTGTATTGTACCAAATAAGAAGTCACTGTATATTTCAAAGTTGTTATCCTTTTGAATCCATTGTGATTTTTTGTCATAAAATTAATAAAGCTAAATTTCATTTACATAGCTAATTTTTTGTAATTTACTCCAGCTCTTTCAAGTGTATTATATATACTTTTATATATATATATATATATATATATATATATTTCCCCCCACCCCCACTAAGAGTTAAAGTAGGGCACACCCTCCACTAGATTGTCCTCTTGCACCATTTCTTATTCTGGAGTTATTTATGTCTGGAAACACACAATTTTTAACAGGAACATAAAGAAGTAAATAGATTAGAGAAATAAGGTACAGAGAACACAAATAGGACTTCGAGCTTGAGGGTACATAGTTGATTAATGAGAGAAGAAATTCAAGATCATGCCCAAACTGCACAGTTTATTGAGTTAAGGATCATAGGAACAATTCTAGTAAGATAGATGACTTAGATTTTGGGCAAAATGAATTTTTATTGATTGTGGTATATTTAAGTAAAAGTGTCATAAAACAATTATAAATGAATATAAAACTTCAGCAGGGAAGTCCGTGATGAAATATGCATTTTAAACCACAAAATATAAGTGGCAAATGGGGGAGAATTTTATCACTTCTGAATGAAGTGAGAGTGATTTTTTTAAGTAACTGTTAAAAATACTTGTATTTAAGACATAAGAAGAGCGACCATGGATTGACAGAGATCAAACTGTCAGATCGTACCAAGTATCGTAAGAATGTAGAACAATGAAACAACAATAATTTTTACACATAAGAATTTCTAGAAGTAATTTAAACATTAAATTTAGAATTACTTTCTAAAGTTTAAATTATTTATATCATACAATTTCCCAATTATAGTTCTAAGTATTTGTTGTTGCGGTCTAGAAACTAAGTTATGCCCAACTTTTTTTTTTTTTTTTTTGACCCGATGGACTGTAACCCATCAGATTCCTCTGTCCATGGGATATCCCTTGCAAGAATAATGGAGTGCATTGCCATTTCCTTCTCCAGGGGATCTTCCCAGCTCAAAGTTCAAACCCATGTCTCCTGCACTGGCAAATGGATTCTTTACCTCTGAGCAACTAGGGAAGTCCAGGTCTAAGTATATACCTAATGAAATGTGCATGCATGTGTACCAAAAGACTTCTTTAAGAATATTCAATCAGCATTGTTTGTAAAAGGGAAAAAAAATCAAGAGTTTATCTACAAAAAATTTAATAACGTGTGGAATTTCAGTAACATAAAAGTAAAAGACAGTACCATTGGGGGAAAATGATAAGAATAGATACTGCCATCAATATAAAACTGAAAGTATTCAAAACTTTCAATATGTTTATAACAATACATATATAAGCATTGTTTGTAAAAGGGAAAAAAATCAAGAGTTTATCTACAAAAAATTTAATAACGTGTGGAATTTCAGTAACATAAAAGTAAAAGACAGTACCATTGGGGGAAAATGATAAGAATAGATACTGCCATCAATATAAAACTGAAAGTATTCAAAACTTTCAATATGTTTATAACAATACATATATATACAGAAAAATTGACGGGGAAATAATTACATACATCAGAATGTCAATCAACACTGCTACTAATAAGAAAGATAAAGATAACAAATGAAGAACATATTTTTATATGGATAGAATATTTAATAATAAAAGCAAATTTTAAACATGAGATTAGAAAACTATATTAGAGCTTGTTAAAGAAATTGAAAAAAAAAAATCCTACCAGAAGTAAGACAAACAGTTGAAAATAGTACTAGAAGAAGCAACATACAAAGAATAGCAATATTTTGAGATGAAGTATCTGACTGTCAGAAGCTGGTAAGTAGTCAAAAAGAAAAAAGAGTTAAAAAAAAAAAAAAACTAGTTATTTAGCAACAAAGAGGTAATTGGCAATATTAGGCATAGTTTATTCAATAGAACGAAGATATTTGAAATAAAAATGAACTTCTTTAAGAAATGAATTTGAGGTGAGGAAGTAATAAAATGGGAGTCAAAATGTTGTGGCTGATCTTGGAGAGTTAAAGGAAGGACATATGTTTACAATTGGTGGGATTTAGATCCACTTGTATACTTATGGGATGGAGCATACAGAATAGGAAGGAGTCAAAAGAATTAGAAAATGGAAAAATTAATTTCAAAGCTACTAAATTTCTTGAGATGAGGGTGATGATATGGTATAAATTTTGATGAGAAGACTCTGCTTTTGGTCTTGACAGAATAGTCATACTGACTCATCAACTAAAAGTAGCTTTGAAAACTGAAAACAAAAAATAAATCAATAAATATTTAAAAGGGAAACCAAAAGATCAAAGGTTTGAGAGGGCCAAGATGGGCATTTGCTGGTTCACAGCACAAGAAATAGAGGACAAGCAAAACTCATCAGTGCAGAGATTGATACAGGTGCACTGATTTGAGGATACATAAGTTAAGAGTTCAGAGCTCCTGAACCAAGATCTTAGAGAGAAAAATAATGTCCATTTGAGATATTTGACCAAGCATAGCTGTGCAAATTTGGGACAGACCAAGAGGACAGAAATAGCTGGGCAGCTAAAGAGCTGATTAGAAAATTTAGGAGTCTTGGGAAATAAAATTGGAGATCCTGAGAAAACAAGACAGAGCAATCTTGTTAACAGATCAGGCTGTCACTGAAAATTCAGGAGGTAAACACTAGGAACAAGGTTTATTTTAGGACTAAGAGAAAACTATTTGCCACAGTCTAATTTCCACAATATCTGCTTTCCAGAATTTTTTTTTAATTCCTCCTTGAAAAAAATTATAGCCACCTAACCCTCAACAATAGTCCATACTCAATAGTTATCCAGGTATGTCAAGAAAGAATGAAATAAAATATTAGTAAAAAAAAAAAAAGAGAGAGAGAGAGATTCTGGAATTATCAGATAGAAATATATTTTTTAAACTATAAATTATTTAAGAAAAAAGTATATATGAATGATTTTATTTGAGGAAAAATAGTCAAATTTGAAAAACTGAAATGCATAAAATAAATTANAAAGAATGAAATAAAATATTAGTAAAAAAAAAAAAAGAGAGAGAGAGAGATTCTGGAATTATCAGATAGAAATATATTTTTTAAACTATAAATTATTTAAGAAAAAAGTATATATGAATGATTTTATTTGAGGAAAAATAGTCAAATTTGAAAAACTGAAATGCATAAAATAAATTATTTTTTAAAAGTAGTCTAGTCATAGCAGAAAAGTGGATTATTGAACTAAAGAAAGGTTAGTAAAGAAAATACATTTTGGGACACAGAGAAGAAAATAGAGAAGAGACATAAAGATATATAGTTGGGACCTCACGGAAACAGGAGAAAAAAAATGGAAAAGCTTTTAAAAGCTCAGTAAACACTAACTAAACACTGACAGTCTAAATACAAAACAGATGGGACTGATGGAGGGGAGGGAGGCTCAAAAGGGAGATGATGCATATATATATATATAATTATTGTGATGTGTGTTGTACAGCAGAAACCAACATGACATTGTAAAGCAATTTCCCCCAATTAAAAAAAATTTAAAAATTAAAGAAAACTTCAAACAAGCAAGGCCAAAACCAAAACCTAGGCACATCAGATAGTTACTCTCAAGAAAAGAGCAAGTTCAACCACAGAAGAAATTAATAGGGCATAAAGGGAGCTTCTGGTATGCCAGTAATGGTCTATTTTTAAATCTAGATGATTGTTAAATTAATATATTAAAAGGTAAAATTGAATATTATTGAACAGTTTGTTCATATTTTTACTTACGTCATACTTAAATAGAAAGTTTATTAAAAATTAAAACAAAACTTAACTTTTTGCTTTGACAATTGACAAAGTGATTTAAAAATTTAGAAACACAATGGTTTAAGGGCAGCCAAAATATACTTGGAAAAAAAAAAAAAAAAGGACAAGATAAGAAGGTTTGCTCTAACAAATATCAAGGATTTTTTGTTTGTTTGCTTGTTTTAATTGTAGGAACTAAATTAATGAGGGATTGTTCAGGAATAGAAAAACCAATCAAAACAATAAAATAAAGAGCCAGGAATAAATACCCAGGCACATATGTCTATTTGGCACATGGTTAAAATGTCTTACCCAAAACAAAACAGTTGGGAAGATCCATCTTACTGAAGAAATTGTGCTGGACAATACTAAACCCATATGGGGAAAAAAATGACTCCTGTTTCACACGGTATGCAAAATTTAATTTTGGATTGCATGCTAAGTCATTTCAGTCATGCTGGAAAATTTATGACCTGGATTGTAGCCTGCCAGTTTCCTCTGTCTGTGGGATTCTCCAGAGAAGAATACTGGGTTGGGTAGCCATACTTTCCTCCAGGGGATCTTCCTGATCCAGAGATGGAACCCATATCTCTTCAGTTCAGTTCAGTTCAGTCGCTCAGTCGTGTCCGACTCTTTGCGACCCCATGAATCGCAGCACGCCAGGCCTGCCTATCCATCACCATCTCCCGGAGTTCACTCAGACTCACGTCCATCGAGTCCGTGATGCCATCCAGCCATCTCATTCCTCGGTCATCCCTTTCTCCTCCTGCCCCCAATCCCTCCCAGCATCAGAGTCTTTTCCAATGAGTCAACTCTTCGCATGAGGTGGCCAAAGTACTGGAGTTTCAGCTTTAGCATCATTCCTCCCAAAGAAATCCCAGGGTTGATCTCCTTCAGAATGGACTGGTTGGATCTCCTTGCAATCCAAGGGACTCTCAAGAGTCTTCTCCAACACCACAGTTCAAAAGCATCAATTCTTCAACGCTCAGCTTTCTTCACAGTCCAACTCTCACATCCATACATGACCACAGGAAAAACCATAGCCTTGACTAGGCGGACCTTAGTCGGCAAAGTAATGTCTCTGCTTTTGAATATACTATCCAGGTTGGTCATAACTTTTCTTCCAAGGAGTAAGCGTCTTTAGTCCAAATAAAAATATTCACCTCTGTGTAATAAATGTACTTCAGAAAATTTGAGTCTAAAATGAATTTTTGTAAATGAAATTATTTCTCCATTGGTTTATATTACAGTATTAGAAGTTGTTTCCATGTCTGAACTTTGGTAGGCTAAGGTGCAGTAAATGATTGCCAAATTTTCTTGCCTCCATTTTCTGTCAACTACAAATTTGAAAACAAATATTTAAATGCACGAGGGGAAATTCTAGAGAAATTCCATGGAAACTTATTTCTCCCAAAATGGAGAAAACTTCAGTCATGTGATCACTTGCACCACAACTGATTTATTTGGTACATTTGGGTCTGACTGGTTTTCTTAAAAGGTACTACCCTATTTGAAGGGATAGCTAGCTGAACGAGAGATATGTGTAAACACCCCTCCCAGGCAGTGAAATCCACCTCGGGATACATTAGGATCAAAGCAAGAGAAGTGATCTTTTCATGCAGGCCTGCTTTCTAAAGAGTTATGCACAAGGGCACTCAACTGGACACTGCAGTTGAATAACCTTAGAGTCACCACTGCAGATGTCTACATTAGCACAAGGTTTGAAAAAGAAGCAGATGGCTAGAAAACCCTTACTGAGATTCTCCAACAATTTCCAAAGGTAGAACAGCAAGCAGCTTTTATATATAAATGATGTTCACCATATGGTAAAGCATGATTGAATATTTTATATAAAATCAAATTATTATAGCTAAATTGAATAAAGCCAAGGCCAATTAAAAGTAGAGTTGAGCTTTCCTGATAAATATTCGATGAGGTTTGGAGCAGTAACTCTAAACCAAGTTGTAAAAGAATAAAAAGAGGAAAAATAGATAGAAAATGGGTTTTCACAATATCAAAGCCGTTAATTTCTCATATATGAATCCTAATTCCATTAAAGCTCAGGCTATTGCTTTGAAAATATACTGAAAGGAGATAAATCTGACACTTCAAGGATGATGCCATCCAGCCATCTCATCCTCTGTCGTCCCCTTCTCCTCCTGCTCTCAATCTCTCCCAGCATCAGGGAATAATTAGCTGATAAATATGTGTTTAATCTCCCCAGAAAAGCACAGAAACTGGGAATTAAAAGCCCACTGAGATACCACTGCTCAGTTATCAGAATGACTAAAAATAAGAATATAATACACATGTTTGTTAGGCTGTAACAAAATGACAACTCTTGAAATTCTAGGAGCAGTATAAATTCATACCATTTCTTTGGCAAATAATTTTTTATTATTTACCAATGTTGAATAAACTCATATCCACAGACCCAGTAGATCTGCTACTCAGTATTTTTCAATGTAAAAACCTACATATGTGCATAAAATAAATGAACAAAATATTCGTTGATGCATTATTCATAAAATCCCCGTACTGGAAATATCCTGCAGATCTTTTCATACTAGAATGTATATAAATTGTGTTATAGTCATATAACAATTTTATGTAGCAATACAAATGAACAACATGGATGAATTTCATAAATATAAATGAAGAAAGCCAGACAGAAAAGACTGTTGTATAATTTTCTTTATATAAAATTTAGGAAACAGGCAAAACTATAGCATTTAGAGCTTCAGACTTTTGTAGTAAAGCCAAACCAGTGCAAGAAAATCATCACTGTGTACATCAGGTCTGGATCTCTCTTTGGAGGAAAGGAAGGATTTAGTAATAGGAAAGGTTATGAGAGAGGTCCCTGGGTCAAAGAAGCATTCTAATTTTGCCCAATATGATGGTAGTGTTCATGTGTGCATAGTTGCTTTAGTCGTTTCTAACTCTTTGTGACCCTTTAGACTGTAGCCTGCCAGGTTACTCTGTCCATTGGGTTTTTCGGGCAAGAATACTGACATGGTTTGCCATTTCCTACTCCAGGGGATCTTCTTGAACCGACATCTCCTGTGTCTCCTGGATTTCAAGCAAATTCTTTATCCACTGAGTCACTGGGGAAGCCCATATGATGGTAGACATTGTAATAAATCATTGAACAGCATGTATTTTTCTGTGTGTGTATATGATTTCTCTGTATATATGTTATACATACAAAATAGTTAAATATTGGGTTAGCAAAAAAGTTCCCTCTGTTTCTGAAGTAAAAGTAAAAGGCCCAGTTTTCATTTTCACTAAGGACTTTATTGAAGAAAGTATTCAATTTTGTCCCACTAATTTTCTGCCATTTTTTTAGGCACCTGCCCAAAACTTTTTCCATCTTCTCAAAACTTTTTGTCTTACTGGAGAAGAGAACTGTTCTGGATATCTTTTACAGTCTTGAGGGGATTGATATTTTTTTCAGTTAAGACAATCTTGTAAAGACTGAAATAAATGAACACCCAAACATACAGTGCCTGGTAAATACTGCAGATGAATCAGAACTTTTCCAGCAAAGCTATAACATTTATTGCCTGGTAATCAAAGAAACGTGCAGTCTTGTGTTATCCTGATGGAATATTATGTATTTTCTGTTGACTAATTCCAGATGTTTTTCAACAAGTGCTGCTTTCAGTTGATCTGATTGGAAGTAGTGCTCTTTGGAATTGGTCATTTGGTTTTCCAGAAGGAAGCCCATAATAGAAGACTACCTTCCAACCCCATCATATACACAACCTTACCTTCTTTGGATGAAGAATCACCCTTTGGTGTAGTTGGTGGTTGTTCATTTTTCTTGCTTTATGGTCTCTTCTATTCCACATTATTGAACAGTATCCATTTTTCATTGTCTATCACTGTTTATTTTAAAAATGGATTTTTTTATGTTTGAGTAGAAAATCAAATGTGGAAATATGGTTAAGAAGGTTTTTTTCACTTACCTTATATGGAACCCAAAGATCAAAGCAATGAACATAACCAAGCTGGTGAAAAGGATTTTCAGTGTTTGATTTGGATATTTTGGGTGTGTTGGCTATCTCTGGTATGGTTTAAAGTTGACTGTTCTCAGTTAATGACTTAATTTGACTGCTATGAACTTCAATTGGTCTACAGGACCATGAAAAAACATGCAGCAAGAAATTTCCAGCATGAAACTTTGCAGATCACTTTTGACATATTTTGTCACAGCTTTTTCTCCACACACTGTGCAAACTTTTTCTTTTACTCTATATTTCAATTGTGTTTTTACACTTGAAATAATAAAGCATAATATGTGAACTTTTTTTTGCAACTTTTATATTAAAATTACTACAAAAAACCCATCAATTTTTAGAAGTTTCTTTTAAAATGCATACTTATATGAGAGCTGTCACAATAAAATCTAACTTAGTTGTCTCTAGTTAAATCAAAGACAAATAAGCACTACTAAGGCCATCTTGGGCTTTCAAAGCCCAAGATGGTAAAGAATCTGCCTGAGACATGGGAGCATGGGAGACGCGGGTTTTATTCCTGAGTTGTGAAGCTCCCCTAGAGAAGGGAATAGTGACCAACTCCAGTATTCTTGCCTGCAAAGTTCTATAGACAGAGGAGCCTTGTGAGTTGGACATGGTACAGCAATTAACACATACACTCACATACACACACAGGTTATCTTATGGGAAAAAAATTTTTTTAATGAAAAAAACATTTTCTCCAAAACAATAAATGGAATTTAAGATATTAAAATGTTAATATATGTTGAAATTGGTTAAGGAGTTATAAAATCTACACAGATATAAGGTGTTTCTTTTCATTAATATCACTAGTTTCAAGAAGCTTGTTATCACTTAATACACATTTTTTGGTTTTGTTTTTAATTTTATTTTTAAATTTTATTTATTTATTTATTTTACTTTAGAATATTGTATTGGTTTTGCCATACATTGACTTGAATTCACCACGGGTGTTCACATTTTCTTAATAATTTTTATTTGGTAACTAAATATAGGAAACAATTTTAAAAAATATGAAAGTAACGTTTTATTGGACCTTATAATAGGTATTGCTGAGCAGTGTAAACACTGAGCAAGGGCCATGAACTTTTCCCATTTCTGCCACGTGTTTACCATTATTAAGTCAAATTAAGTATCTGTGTCACTTTTTCTCCACTTGTAAATCACATTTAACATATAACCACCTCACTCCAGAGATTAACCTATGAGTATACAATTTTCAAAACAAATTCTTAAATATGCTGGAACCATGCAGATAACAACTGCATTAGTCAGTAATGATTATTAAAGTGATTTAGAAAGGAATTACTGAAATGTATTCTGGAACTTGAAAAAGATAAGTGTATCCATTTGCAAAAACAAAACTATAGTTATTAAATCACAAGACACTGGCTACAGTTCTTTCCCAATTGTAATTTGAGTAGAATTTTCATTTAAATATTTCTAAGCACTAAAGCAAAATCTTGGCATTCACAGTTTATTTCTGAATCTTGTAGAAACCATTCTTTATTATTTGATGTAGACTGACAAATATGTTATCTTAAAATATATGTCTCACTGCATTCTCTGATAAGATATGGTAGAAAATATATGATAAATATGCACACAATGTAAAAGAAAGGTAAAAGGGAGTAACTATTTAGAAGAAAGAGGAAAAAAGATTAAACAAGGGCTATGTTAATTACTGCAATTAGATATAGTGATGGACAGGGAGGCCTGGTGTGCTACAGTTCATGGGGTTGCAAAGAGTCGGACACGACTGAGTGACTGAACTGAACTGATTTGAACTGAATGAGCTTTGAAACCACAGTCCCCAGATCCTGGCCAGGAAATCAAATATATTGTCTACCCAATGGCATCTCTACTTGACAAGGAACCAAACCAGTCAAGTCACAGGTAGCTGATAACCTGCAGCCATATAACCAGGACATTGCAAAGAGGATGTTTGTGTCATTGGTGTGGGCAATAATAGATGAGTAATAGATAACACCTTGAACAGGAACAAAATCACAGTGCCCGAGGACACTGTGGAAGAATCCCCAGACCCAGAGTGGGTGGCCGCAGGAACTTAAAAACCCAGAGGAAGGCCCAGGAGCCCAGCCCTGGGTCGGAAACTGGCCACTGGGGAAATCACATGTCTTGCGCTCATACAGGGCTTCCTAGGTGGCTCAGAGAGCTGTAAAGAATCCGCCCACCAATGCAAGAGATGCAAGAAACCCCTGGGTCGGAAAGATCCCCTGGAGGAGGAAATGGAAACCCCTTCCAGTACTCTTGCCTGGAGAATCCCGTGGACAGAAGAGCCTGAGGGTACAGTCCATGGGGTTGCAAAGAGTCGGACATGACTGAGCGAGCATATGCACATACATGCAATAGATAACATAAGTAGTGACTGCTCTTCCTGATTAAGAGAGGAGAAAAATAAAGGCACCCAAAACAGATTGTTTACAATCTGCTTCCTGCTTTTAGTTTCTGGTAAAACATTACTTTTATCCACTTCCTAAGACATTTCTATCAAATAAGTGAAATGAGAAAGCACAGTATTCCACACTAACCCATCTAGCCACTCTTCCACTATTAGCCATGAGAGGATAAAGGCATATTTCATTACTTGGCCTAATTAGATTTATAATGCTCTAAGACAACAAGTGGGCTTCAAACTGAAAAAAATAATAATAAATATCCAAATAAACAGAATGGAAAAAATTAGGAGTGTATTATCATAATAAAATGATTATACATGTATTCAGTTTTTGATTATTTATGGATCATAGGGGTAGAACTTAAGACATGTAAATTGTTAGAAGCAGTGCTGTAGTTTAAATTCCAGTCCCTGGAGCAAAATTTCTCACAATTATCTTTCCTCTAGCCTTTCTCTCCCAGAAACAGGAAAACCCCCTCTATGCATCTAACCCTCTCCCCCACATAGCTCATTGGGAGCTATCCATATGGTCAAGAGCTCCTTTGAATTAAAGATCTATCAATATCTCTAAGAGTAAAATCAGTGGCTCTCAAACTTTGGAATTATATGAAGAGATATTTAAAATATTGGTGCCCAGGCCACACTGTATATTCAAATTAAATCAGAATCTCTAGTGGGTGGATCCAAGGCCCTAGTAGTTTTTTTCTTTTTTTTAACTACACAGATTTTTATAATGTGAAGCCAAGTTTTAGAAGCATTGGGATAGATCTTAGGAAAATAGAGCCTGGTTTTAAAAAAATAAGGAAAATCCACATTTTCTTTTCAGCAACATATCTCTGTTAAAAGAAATAAGGGAGCCAGGATTTCCTGGCGATCCTCATTGAGATGTCGCTACCTTTACCACCTGATATGCCAAGTGCTACTACTGAAATCAATAAACCAAAAGGTCTGCATTCTGAGGATATGTGCTTCCCAGAGGCCTGGCCTTTGTGTAGCCTGGCTTGGTGCTACATAAACACCAATTATGCCAGATTGAAAACTAATGTAACATCTTTTCCTAGCTGGTCCTCCTCTCTAGTCATATTATAGCTCCCTCCTATGACCCATTATAAAATATAATGTTCAAAAACTTCTACATCACTGTTTCAGAAGAATGGAATCTTACACTTGATGTTAAATCCAGTTTCCTAATCCTCGGTCTAAAATTTATCTAATAGTTTATATCAGGGGTCCCCAACCTCTGGGCTGCTGAACAGTAACTGTCAGATCAGTGGTGGCATCAGATTATAAATAAAGTACACAATAAATGTAACATGCTTTAATTATCCTGAAACCACCACTCCCTCCCAGCCCTGGTTCATGTTAAAATTGTCTTCCACAAAATTGGTTCCTGGTGCCAAAAAGGTTTCAGACTTCTGGTTTATATCATAGTTATCCATTTAGCTATACTGCTTCCTATTCCTTCTTTTTCATCACTCTATGTACTCATGCTTTTCTTTTTGAAATCAGTTCTGCAAGAACTCCAAACTAGTGTGACCATATATCTCAGTTTACCCTCTTGGTAACAGCATAATTATATTTTTTCAGTATTTTCTATGAAATCTTCTAAACATACAGAAAAGTTGAAGTGAATTTATAGTGATCACCATCTAAAATCTGCCATCAATATTTTACTATACTTGCTTTATCACATGTCTATTCATTTATTCTCCTCTCTCTACTCATCTAGCAGACCATCCTATTTTTTGATACATCTCAAAGGAAGACCACAATAATTATTTAATGGCACCCTCTTTTACTCTCAAAGGTGTCTTGTTTTAGACAAAAGTATGTTATGTGTGTAGGATGTAGCTGCATACCTAGAGCGTTACTAGACACTGTGGAAGCATCGAGACAAATATCTGAGTTTCAATATTCAACTTAAAGTCTATTTGAATGAAATTAGAAAGATGACCACAATGACTGAATTCTGATGGGTACTGACTATCAAAGTAAACTATAGAATCAGAGCAAGCTGATCTCAGTGTGCACAGGAATAATCACATGGCAGTTTGTGGGAAAGTCAGATTTGTGCTGAGCCTTCAAGGATGAGCAGAACTTGGATTGTTAGAAACTGTGAGAGCATCTGGGGAAGGGAGAACAACATATCAACAATATCAGTAAAAGAAAAATAAGGCCACCAAGACCTAGCCAAGTTTGCCTAATGTCTAAGACTGATAACCAACTTCCCATCTTGTGAGAATCAGCAGTCATCTCACTGGCTGAAAAGCCAAGTCACTGAGAGGTCTAGAGTGTCTACCCTGCCAGACACTACAAGAAGAACATCATGTACAGCAAAGGTCATCTATTGACTTCCTCTGACATGACTTTAGCATTCAGATGGCCCACTTTTCTATGCTGGAAGAAATGCTAAGACAGATTTACTCCTCATGCCAAAATAATATCTTAATAAGCTATAATGGTTCTTGGTTACTTAGAGTTTGCCCTCCTCTTTTTTTTTTCTGATTTATTAGAAGCTAATCAATTGAGCTATGAATTATACTAAACAGAACATATATGCATGAATAAATTCTTATTTCAGCAGTATCAAAATCAAGTCATTGGATTTCCTACAAAGCAGAAGCTCTGTATTCTAATTTACAATATATTTTGTCTCACCTCACGTAAATCCTAAATATATGCATTGCTTGCATCAGTTTCTTCATATTTTGTTATTAGAATGCTCTTTTGATAGACTGTAAGAATAATCTTTATTCTGTAACTCACTAAAAGCAGATTTAGACACTTAAGGCTTTACAAGGCCTTGAGCTAATTAGAACTATGATTGGCTTTTATCCTAATGAGAGATAAATGAAATGATTCTGAATGAAGTAAATGCTGATTTAACTTGAAGATCTCTTTGTTGCTTTTTTGAGGACTTCTATGATTTCTGCTGTGTTCAAACCACCAGACCTTGGGGATTGTCTGGATCATGGAGGCCTACTTGTGTGTGTGCTAAGTTGCTTCAGTCATGTCTGAATCTTTGTGACCCTATGGACTGTAATCCACCAAGCTCCTCTGTCCACGGGATTCTTCAGGAAGGAATACTGGAGTGGGTTGCTATGCTCTCCTCCAGGGGATCTTCCCGACCTAAGGATGGAACCTATGGCTCTTATGGTCTCCTGCATTGGCAGGCAGGTTCTTTACCACTAGCGCCACCTGGGGAACCCCGAATGCCTACTTAAACTTACTCAAACCTTTGACCAGACCTAGGTTCAGTCAAAAGCTTAAATTTCTGGGTTCTGACCTCTTCTGCTGTCTCCATCACTGATCACCATCCACTGTTTTTGCATGCCACAAAGTTCACGTTCTAGGTTTATAGTGACACTGTTCAGCCTAAAATTGCTAATATCACAGTCACCACCACCAACAGCATAATTATTATGCTATTCCCCAAGAAGCTTTAGGCTCTTGGCATACTTTAGTCAGATTCTGAACTTATTTGCCTGTTCTTGAGCAGCAATTAAACTGTTTATGAGGGAAAATGGCTATTTATTTTAACACTAAAGATATCTTATATTGGGGTATATAGCCCATTACCAATGTTATGATAGTTTCAGGTGAACAGTGAAGGGACTCAGTCATACATATACATGTATCCATTCTTTTCCAAATCCCTCTTCCATCCAGGCTGGCCCATGACATTGAACAGAGTTCCATGTGCTATACAATAGGTTTTTGCTGGTTATCCATTTTAAATATAGCAGAAATGGCTGTTTCTTAAACTGCCTTAGGAAGTTACCTCTGCTTTGGCTATCACAGTATTCTTATTAGATAAAGAGCTGCTGCTGCTGCTAAGTCACTTCAGTCATGTCCAACTCTGTGCAACCCCATAGACAGCTCCCCCGTCCCTGGGATTCTCCAGGCAAGAACACTGGAGTGGGTTGCCATAAAACTCAGATAGAGGCCTGGAACTGTATAGTAACTTCAGTATGTATATTGTTTCAGTCTCATATCACTAAAATATACTTGATTGAAGACTGAAAGGCACAGAGAAGAAAATAAGTTCTGGGAATAACTGATGATAAGAGTGATCAAATTCTGGTTGTTTAAAACAGTAAAATAAAATTTGGAATGGATAGTCTATAAGCATGTATATTTAGTCACTAAATCACGTCTAACTCTTTCCCACCCCATGGACCATAGCCCGCCAGGCTCCTCTGTCCATGGAATTCTCCAGGTGAGAATACTGGAGTGGGTTGCCATTTCCTACTCCAGGGGATCTAACCAACCCAAGAATTGAGCCCAAGTCTCCTGCATTAGGAGGCAGATTCTTTACCACTGAGCCACCTGGAACTCCATTCTAGTCAATTAGAAAAGTTGACTGACCACCTATCTATCATCTTCTATAAGGAGAACAGAGTTATTAGATAGGATCACTACTCTGCTAGGAGACTATATAGTACACTGAGAAAGACAATACTAACACATGTGAAATAACAGCTAACAACGGACATTGTCATTACTGTAAATCTAGAATTACAATTGAAAGTGTTATATTTCAGAGGAGATTAGTCAGGGTCAATTCAGTCAAGAATGCCTTCATGGATCAGCAAAGTTTGGATTGGGTCTTACAGAGTTTAGATTAGTGTGGAAGAGAGGATAATTATTCCACCTAAGGAAAATGAGGTAAAAGAGAAATCACTGTGCTTCTAGGACAATGAAGAATTTAGCCAAACTACAACAAATGATATGTGGTGGGAAATAATGATAACTGAACTTATGTAGAAAGGGTAGACCAAAATATGGAGGGCCTTGGTCAAGCTAAAGAAGTCTGACTTCTTGTAAGAGGAACAAATCATTGAAAATTTGAGGACAAGAACTTGACATGATAAAAGCAATGTTTGAGAAAAATGCCACAGTTACCAGTTATACAAAGTCCTACCCTGAACAACAGGCTCACACCTATTGACTATAATTTAATCGTGTTTAAAATCAGAGATATATAAACGTGGTAGTCTTTGCACTTTTGGCTAAATTGTTATTTGAGGCACAAGAGGTCACTATACACAAAAAGCTGCTATAAATCATATTAACTGCAAGAGGTATACTGCATATCTGCCCAAAAGCCAGAGAGAAAAAATGAATCATTCAAGGGTAATGAAGCACAACATAACTGGCATTAAATGGTAAAGAGAAGGAGTATGAAAGAGGTAGGGAGTAAACTATTTAAATCTGATTGAGCAGACAGAAGAAGTACGTTTATAGACTTGAGTTCTCGCCTTAAATCCTTATACTTGAAGACAGTGTTATGTGATTACAATTCTTACTAAATCAGTTTCACCCATAAAGAATGAACTATCTAGTCAACTCTTGAATCAAAGATGAGAAAAATAATAAAAGTTAAATTATGACCTGAAGGAGTGGGAGGGGGGACGTAAGAGGGGCTTAAGAAGGAGGTGATATATGTGTAATTATGGCTGATTTGCCTTGGTGCATGGCAAAATCCAACATAATGTTGAAAAACAATTTTCCTCTAATTAAAAAATAAATCTTAAGAAAACGTTAAAAAATTTAAATTACAGGGGGAAGAAGAAACAGCAGCAATTCGACTCACAAATAGAACTTGGGAAAAATATTAAAATTTTAAAATAGATTTGTAAAACCAAATTCATAAATACAGAGAACAGACTGGTGACTGCCAGAGGTGGGGGGGGAGGTCGGGGAAATGTGTCAAGGGTATCATAAGATACACACTTCCACCTATAAAATAAATAAGTCCTAGAGATGAAATTCATAACACAGTGACTATAGTTACTAATACTGTATTGCATACTTGAAAGTTGCTGAGAGTAGACCTTGAAATTTTTCCTCACATACAAAAAATAATTTGTAACTATGTCTGGTGACAGACTCTAACTAGACTTATTGTGGTAATCATTTCACAATATATAGTTTTGAGTCATTATGTTGTACATCTGAAATTAATTTAGTGTTATGTATGAGTTTATCTCAATAAAAAATAAATAAAATAGACTTTCTTTCCCATCTTGTATTTTAAAAATAGCCTTTCATTCCATTCACCATTGCAATGAAAAGAATAAAATACTTAGGAATATATCAACCTAAAGAAACTAAAGACCTATATATAGAAAACTATAAAACACTGGTGAAGGAAATCAAAGAGGACACTAATAGATGGAGAAATATACCATGTTCATGGATCGGAAGAATCAATATAGTGAAAATGACTATACTACCCAAAGCAATTTATAGAGTCAATGCAATCCCTATCAAGCTGCCAATGGTATTTTTCACAGAGCTAGAACAAATAATTTCACAATTTGTATGGAAAATTGTGAAAAATTTGTAAGGAAATAATTTCACAATTTGTATGGGAAAACCTCGAATAGTGAAAGCAATCTTGAGAAAGAAGAATGGAACTGGAGGAATCAATCTGCTTGACTTCAGGCTCTATTACAAAGCCACAGTCATCAAGACAGTATGGTACAGGCACAAATACAGAAATATAGATCAATGGAAGAAAATAGAAAGCCCAGAAATAAATTCATGCACCTATGGACACCTTATCTTTGACAAAGGAGGCAATAATATACAGTGGATTAAAGACAATCTCTTTAATAAGTGGTGCTGGGAAAACTGGTCAACCACTTGTAAAAGAATGAAACTAGAACACTTTATAACACCATACACAAAAAGAAACTCAAAAATGGATTAAAGATCTAAACATAAGACCAGAAACTATAAAACTTCTAGAGAACATAGGCAAAACACTCTCTGACATACATCACAGCAGGATCCTCTATGACCCACCTCCCAGAATATTGGAAATAAAAGCAAAAATAAACAAATGAAACTTAATTAAACTTAAAAGTTTCTGCACAATGGAGGAAACTCTAAGCAAGGTGAAAAGACAGCCTTCAGAATGGCAGAAAATAATAGCAAATGAAGCAACTGACAAACAACTAATCTCAAAAATATACAAGCAACTCCTGCAGCTCAATTCCAGAAAAATAAATGACCCAATCAAAAACTGGGCCAAAGAACTAAATAGACATTTCTCCAAAAAAGACATACAGATGGCTAACAAACACGTGAAAAGATGCTCAAAAACTGACAAACAACTAATCTCAAAAATATACAAGCAACTCCTGCAGCTCAATTCCAGAAAAATAAATGACCCAATCAAAAACTGGGCCAAAGAACTAAATAGACATTTCTCCAAAAAAGACATACAGATGGCTAACAAACACATGAAAAGATGCTCAACATCACTCATTATCAGAGAAATGCAAATCAAAACCACAATGAGGTACCATTTCACACCAGTCAGAATGGCTGCGATCCAAAAGTTTACAAGCAATAAATGCTGGAGAGGGTGTGGAAAAAAGGGGACCCTCTTACATTGTTGGTGGGAATGCAAACTAGTACAGCCACTATGGAGAACAGTGTCAAGTAATGTACTTTGAGCTCATATTCTTGGTATGTGTAGGTGGCTTGTTAGGAAAGCTTATCACATATTTCGGATAAAGGGCTTTGTATTTCTCTCATTTCCAGTGGGGAGGAAGAAATGGAGAATATCAAGAGAGTTAGGTTACAAAATCAGTAAAATGGAAGTGACCTTGGAGGGTTACTCAGTCCATTCTTTTTTTACCCAAGCCAGGTTTGAGCCAGTCTAAACAGAAGAGTAAAAGAATATTGTTGAAAAGATTCCCCAGACTTCTTCAGTGACTAATCATGACATTTAAAAGTGTTTCAGGGCCCATCCAGTCCATAATTTGTTCTCCAATAGTGATGACAGAAACAATTCTATAAGAAAGTAAAACATTGGTGTTCTATAACATCAGTATTGAAAGGTTAGGGAACTGGCCCAAACATACTTAATTTGTCATTAACCAACTGTTATAAAGCTTTTGCCAATGAATCTGCTTTTATCACTGATCTGGAAAAATAAAGTTCCTCCCAATAAAATCCTTTGAAGTGACTATTATCTTACCAAAAGGTCTCTTCTTCAGCCAATGTCAACTTACCCTTCTCTATTTATAGTGGAAGATGAAAATAATTGTTGAAAGGTATTCGTAGCTATGGCCATGTATCAGGTGCCACTACAAAGGCTGGCAAACTAAAGTCTTGCCAACAAAATTTACACAGCTTGTTATGGGTAGTACAGACCTGGGTTTGGTATGGTCTTATTACTCTCAGTGATGCAATAAAATACTGGTAAGTTAAATGTTCATTCAGTGAGAATCAAGAAAACCATCACTAGTCTACTATTGCCAACTACTATTATGTTGACTATATATGTGGATATTTTCTTTCCTACTTGACTGTGTATTTACTTACAGGATAGGGAGATGCAAAGACCATAGGAGGGAAATATAAATCTCAGGGAGGCAGGGAGTGATTTTCCCATTCTCATCCCCATACACATATAGGTCTAAAGGAAATGCAAGCCAAAAGAAATGAATCACTGGCAGAGGCCAACAAACTTTCATTTAAACAATAGCCTTAACTCTTCACTTTATTCTTTTCTCTCCATTAACTCTCCTTTCCAGTCTTGGATGCAAAAATACATTAGTTATCAGTTTATTTCCTGTGGCAAACCTTTACTCCTTTACCCTATCAATCCATTAAATAAACCCCAATTATATTGGTCCTCTCTTCACAAAAATAGCAATCTGCCTCCAGGGAAAAGGTGGACTTAGACCACTGCCAAGGAACAATTGAACAGTAATGACAACTCAGGGAGAAGGAGGAACTTTATGGGTTACTCTCCAGTCACTCCTGACCACACTATCTGGTCTTGTGAGCCCAGCTTGCAACAGTTGATTATTTACAACTTTAAAAACATCTTAAAACACAAGCTCTTATGGTATGACTAGAAGAATTCATGGCTCAAATAAGTGTTCAGTTCAGTTGCTCAGTCGTGTCCGCCTCTTTGCGACCCCATGGACTTCAGCACACCAGGCTTCCCTGTCCATCACCAACTCCTGAAGCCTACTCAGACTCATGTCCGTCGAGTCACTGATGCCATCCAACCATCTCATCCTCTGTTGTCCCCTTCTCCTCCCGCCTTCAATCTTTCCCAGCATCAGGGTCTTTTCAAATGAGTCAGTTCTTCACATCAGGTGCCCAAAGTACTAGAGTTTCAGCTTCAGCATCAGTCCTTCCAATGAATATTCAGGACTGATTTCCTTTAGGATTAACAGGTTGGATCTCCTTGCGGTCCAAGGGACTCTCAAGAGTCTTCTTCAGCACCACAATTCAAAAGCATCAATTATTTGTTCAAAAGTAAATAAGTGTAGCCTGTAAATAAACCTATTCAGACATCCAAAACTGACAGAGTATCTGTTACTCATCAGCCAATCTCATAAGTCCTTCTAATAGTCAGAATTGACCTATTTCCTATGCTTCTCAGAGAATATTCTTCATGCTGAAGTACTAAAGTGGAAATCTGAATTTCATAGATTTTTATGACTATGTTTACCCTGGAGATTAATTTGACACAAACACATCCACATTTACTCTTTCTCCCTCTCCTAGAGTATCTCCTTCCACCTCAAAATCCCTACTAGATGTGGCTGGAATGCAGACTACTCACCAAAACCCTTCTCTTTTCTTTAGTTTCAACAGGCCAGGTCAGTGCCCTCAGTTTTGTTTATCTATTCTCCTCTTGTTTGCTTTTCTGAAGACAGAAGCTATCTCAGGGTACTATGCCCTATCTCATTTCTCAGCTCACAGATGCATCCTTTGAATAGGCCTTATTTTGCCGAATTTATCTTTTACTGTTTTTTTGTATTCATACATGCATTAATGAATTTAGCTTTTCTTCTATTGATAAAAGGAGTAGGTGGATATTAATTTGACTCTATTCTTTAGATTTCATAAAATATCTTGGGATTGGATTTTCAATGGATAGTTGCTGAACTACTTCTTCCCAACCCCCACATACATACACACACAAAGAGAACTCCAATGATGGTCACATGAAGGGAAAATGGAAGTTAACATCAGTAGTTTTAAGGGGTATTTGTGTGCAGGTGTGTTTGAGAAATGTTAGATACCCGATTTCTAACTTCAGCATATGAAACAAACTTAGAAATATATATATATATATACACATACGAAGATATACGGATGTGTGTATATGTAATTTATTGAACTGAAATTCGCATAGCATACAATCACCTTAAAGTGAACAATTTAATGGAATTTAGTACATTTATAAAATTGTGCAACTACCAGCCTTATTTAGTTCCAAAAAATTTCTATCACTCCCCAAACAAAACTCCACAGCCATTAAGCACTTTATCTCTCATTTCCCCCTTATCTAAGCCCCTGGTAACCACTAATATAATTTCTATCTCTATGAATGTGCTTAATTTGTATTTTTGATATAAATGGATCATACAATGTGTGGCCTTCTGTGTCTGGTTTCTTTCACTTAAGATAATGTTTTCAAGGTTCATCTATATGGAATGGATCGGTACTTTATTCTTTTTTATGACTAAATAATAGTCCATTATATGAATATACATCAAATTGTCTTTCTATTCATCCATTTATGGACACTGAGCTTTTCCCTACTTTTGGCTACACCGTGAACAGTGTTGCTATGAAAATGTATATATACATATTTGTTGGAGTCCTTACTTTTGATTCTTTTGATTCTTAGGGATATATATCTAGGAGAATTACTGAGTCACGTGGTGATTCTATTTTCAATATTTTTTAGGAACTGTCAACATGTTTTCAATAGTGGCTGAACAAATTTACTTTCCCACCAGTAACACACAAGGATTACAATTTTCCTATATCTTTGTTAATACTAGTTATTTTTAAAATCATTATTATAGCCATCCTCATTATAGCATGAAATGGCACCTCCTTGTGGTTTTGAATTGCATTTCCATAATGACTAATGATATCAAGAATATTTTCATGTGCTTGTTGTATGTTTTATATCTCCTTTGGAGAAATGACTATTTAAGTCCTTTGCCCCTTTGAAAAAAATTGGGTTGTTTATCTTTTTGATGCTAAGTTATAAATTCTCTATATATTCTGGATACTAAATTGTTATCAGATATATAATTTGCAAATATTCTCTCTCATTCTATAGGCTGCCTTTTCTCTTTCTTGATCATGTCTTTGATATACAATTTTATTTAAATTTTTGATGAAATTAACAACTATTTAAAGTATACTCTAATTAAATATTATGTGCTCCTAAAAGAGAAGGATGAAGAGGGATAAAAGAGATATAAATGGGATAGGAGGTTGAGGAGAAAAGAAAAAGGCAGCATATACAAGGGAAAGATGGTTAAGAGGCCAATGGGAGGGAAGACACAGAAAAAGCACAAGTCACAGAAAAGGTAGAGAAGAGAGATTAACATATAGAAAGTGCCTGTGTGGATGGCCATGGAAGCAGGGTGTGAGGGAGAGAAGGGTTTATTTTGTTCAAAAGTATTAAATAAACTACTGTTTCCACACTCTGCTTTTTACTTGGTAATCAGCTTTGGAGCCTCAGCAGCTTCTTAGTGTTGTTATCTAAAACACCAGTGAGTGAATTTGCCATTACTCAAAACTGTTTATTTTTAACATTTCTGAGTGCCTTCTCTGAATAGAACACTTCATCACAGTAAAACATTCACTTTTTGAGCTGCCTCAGCAGTATTGAAGGCAACAAGTAAATTGTTCAATGTCACACAAATAGAACATAGCTGGGGTTTAAATTATTTTTATATGTTCTGTGCTTTTCTATAACACATAATTCCATCACATATATTTAATCTGAAGAGCAGATAATCCAAAACTCATTAGATATCATATATTAACATTTTCAATACCAGATATTGCTTCTCAATTAAATTTGGCAGGATAGTATTAAAATTCGTTTCTATTCCCCAGCACATACCAATGGCGAGTGCAGCCCACAAGTGTGCTGGAAACCAAAAAGAAAGTAACTGAGGCTTGAAAATGCTGTGGAGAATTTACAGAGTAGATGATTGAAGTTAACTTTAACTCGAAGTTGATGCTCCCTGATTCCCTGTTCAGATGGCAACAGTCCCTTAATCTCTGTGTTTTACAGCATCTTTCTTGCCTCCTACATCACTCCACCTCTCAGTCACTCTACAACCTGAAAGAATGCACAGAGAGCAAACTGAGGCAGTATCCAGTAAATAAATGTATTGACAACCCATGGATCAAATTTTGATGTTCCTATCCTTACTTTTAAATCAGGTAAATATAAATTAGGTTAATCTTTATTTCTGTATTGCCCTCAATTCATTTTCTACTCTGTGAGTCAGTGAGCCCTGACAGATAGAAGGATTTTCCATTACAGTGATAGAGGCTGGAAAGCAGCAGCATCAAATACACAACCCTAGTGCAAAGACTGGAAGAGAGCAGGTGGCTCAGCTGCCCCGTATAAATAAAGGCAAAGAGACAAAGTGGTGAGTGAAGTCCCCAGGGTAAAGGGGCTATAAGACCAAGGTTAACCAGACACAGCCAGATGGGGAAAAAACAACAAAAGACTGAAGAAGACATAAGTTACTGGGTGATTGTGTGATGACATGAGTGCCAATAAATAAAAAGGAATAGAAATGTTAAATTGAATGAGATATGGCCACAATCATCAAACAATCAAGGATATTTACAGAACTAAGAGTGGTAAAAACACTAATCCAGATCATTCTTCATCCGTCATTTATCCCAGAGTGCTGTCTCACAATGCTGAGACTTGTCATATTTTTTTTTTCCTTTCAGGATAAAGGAATAAAGCTTCCCAGTAAACACTTGGCCAATAGTGAGTGAGAAGGGTGGCAAGTGATTATAAAGAAGCAAAACATCATTGTTAATAACATTTGCCATAACTACTGTGAGCTGAAATCTGGCTAGAACAAAATAAAGCTTCAAAACAGTTCAACAATAACAAGTACACGACAAATTTAGTTTAAAGTCAAGTGTAAATCAAAGAAAAAAACATTATTTCCTTTGAGAGAACACATCCATAAAATGTTCACGTTCCCTGGCTTAGTCATTCTACATTATAATGCCTCTAAACATCATTCAGACTTTAAGAAATACCATGAGCACACTAGAAATCCATTTCTGGAAGGAGCAATATTGTAATCAATTAATACCTCTAACACTTCACTCATGATACACAGGTTCATTAACAACTAAGCAGTATTTAGCATATGATAACAGCATCATGTTGGCAATACCTAAATTAGCCATTAAAAGGAATCAAAACTTTAGAGAAAGAAAAGAGTAAGGATCAAAAGAAAAGAGTAAGGAAACACCTTGTGCCTACACCTAAATTAATCCATCGACGTGCTTATTTATAATGCTGACCATCAAAATTCTTTCATACCAAGTTTTCTGGACAAATAGATTTAAAGTGATGATGAATATTAAAAAAAAAAACCACCCCGTCAGAACCTAATGCATTTAATTAGTTGATCATAGGTGTTAAGTACTCTTTTCTTTTTGATAGATTACCCCCAAAGAGTGGGCTAACAACCCCAACTTGCTAATTGAATTTTGATATTTCTCCAAAGCTGTCCCCTCCCCTCGAACTAATTGAATTGACAAGCACTTAATTCTGACAGGTTCAGTAATATCTGCCAAACTCCCTTCGTATTTTGTTAAATTATGAAAACTTAGCTAGTGTGTCATGCCCTGGGGAAATACTGTATATCTGAATAGTCCTTCCCAGGAGGACTGAAGTTATAAAGGAATATGATTTATCTTAATATATGTTAAAAATGTCCAGTAGTAGATTTGATATTTGATACATCCAATGACAAAATAATTTTCAAAATGTTCTCTGTGCACAGTTCTTTGCTCATAATGTCATAGCTTCACTAGTAGATATGAATCTACATTAAAGCAAAAGCAGGTGTACTTTCTATTGTTAGCTGTAACAGAATTAGCTCACTTAGCACAGGGATTCCATTTCTAGCTAAGCTAAAAAGTATCACCCTTCATAATCTGCTAAAGCTTCCAGTAGGGCAAATGCATTTTCTTAACCAAAAAGCCCAGGCTCATTGCAGAAGAAAAGAAAGCCTCATTAATTAAGACCTCAAGAATGTGAAATTCCTAAGTCAACTTAGAAGGGCTTGAGATTTCAAAAGGAGTTTGCTGAGTAAATTAACAATCAAATACAATTGGAGGAGAGATGCTTGAGGACTTAAGGGAACAAATGATTTTTCAAGCATTTTGGAAGCATCATTTACATACAGATAATTACTGTGCAAAGAGCTGTAGAACCTGGAAAAAGGACTGGATTTGAGTCAAAAAATGTGCTTAGTACAAATTACCTCCTTAATCTAAGCCCTGGACTATTCATCTATAAAACCAAGATAATCATATTATTTCACAACATTGTGGGAGGCCTGAGATAATACACATGAGTCATTGTAAACTTTTAGGAGCTAAATAAATACTGGATATTTTTTATCATGTGACTAAATAAACTTATGAAATAACTTTAGAAACATCCTATCCTCTAAATTTTATAGATGAGGCAACTAGAGCACGGAATATTCAAGACACTTATCCATGGGTAAAGTGAAAAGTGAAAGCGAAAGTCCTTCAGTTGTGTCCAACTCTTTGCAACCCTATGGACTATACAGTCCATGGAATTCTCCAGGCCAGAGTACTGGAGTGGGTAGCCTTTCCCTTCTCCAGGGGATTTTCCCAACCCAGGGATAGAACCCAGGTCTCTCGCATTGCAGGCAGATTCTTTACCAGCTGAGCCACCAGGGAAGCCCCATCCATGGGTGCAAAGCTAGTTAATGGTAGAGTTGGAATTACTACAAATATTCTTATCTGTAATCATAGCAGTTCCTCCAAAAGGCCACTGTGTTTCCTTGCTTTCTCACAGCTTGAATTACTTTAAAAGAAACCTATTAACAAAATGATGTTTCTCTTTACATACTCATTTTTCCTTTAGAATTTTAGGCTTGAATGTTTAATAAACATTTATTGAGCACCAGCTATATTCAAGTCAATGTGGTAGGTGCTGGAAACAAGAAACAAGAAATAATCTCTGCCTTTAAAGAATTCTTACTCTAAATGGAATTCCCTGTCCCTGCTGTCAAGCACTCATTGCCTTTATTCTGGCCTTTGGCTTATAAAGATAGCCCTCACTGTTGCACTCTATACAGGCAGGCTTGAGCTGCCCCTAAGCATCCATGCCCAAAAAAGACTTCCTCCTCCCCTGTAACCTATCTAGGGCTCTTAGGTATCAAGAAAACTGAATGTGCTTAGTACAAAAAAGCCATACTTCATTTTTGGTTTATGGTACACGATTCTGAGTTATGCCACAGAAATTATTTCTAGTGGTCACTTTCCTGCAGTTGAAGAGGAATGAAGAGGGGAGATTATTACATGGTATCAGACAGCAAGGAGGGGAAGTGGAAGATGTATGGGGGGCGGTGGGCAGTATGTAGCAATAACCTTAAGTTCTTTCAGCTGGTGAGATGTTTCTATTCTAGAACCAGAAAAGCTAGCTGATTCACCATATCACATATAACAAGGTCTCCCTCCATATTAGGCCTTGATTTCCAAATAGAAGAGCCAATTTTTGGTGAAAACCTGAGAGGGAAGGAGAAGCCAGCTGTCCAGAAAACTGAAAATCAAGTAAAGGGGAAGCTGGAAGGGGATAACTTCATAGGCAGACAGAATTGTACAATATCCAAATTTCTGTTCCAGAACTTAACTCCCTATGTGACCTTGGACAAGTCATCTAATGTGAGTCTCAGTCTTCTCATCTCTAAAGTGGTCATTAGTAGCACCTACCTCAGATGATCAAGAATCTGCCTGCAATGCAGGAAACACAGGTTCGATCCCTGGGTTGGGAAGATCCCCTGGAGAAGGAAATACCCACTCCAATATTCTTGCCTGGAGAATTCCATGGACAGAGAGGAACCTGGTGGGCTATAGTCCATGGAGTCAAAGAGTTGGACAGGACTTACCGACTAAACCACACACCACAAATAAGATAATGAATGCCAGGTGTCTGACTTGTGGTAAATGCTAGTAAAGCTAGTAAATGCTAGTTTCCTTCCCATTGTTGTCAGTTCACCTCCAAACACACCTTCATCTCCAACTTCATTGCATCTGTGGTGAAAACTATAAAATGTGGAGACCCTCCCACCACCCCACCAGAAGAGTAAGGAGGCCCAGCCGCCTGGGGCACCCTGTGTTTTATGTATCCTGGAGGATGTCAATAATCATTTTCTTCAAATTTCAGGCCATCTCATCAGAGTGTTCGTAGGAAAATAAGATGATTAGTGACTAGATGCGGGGAAGGCAATGGCACCCCACCCCAGTACTCTTACCTGGAAAATCTAATGGACGGAGTAGCCTGGTGGGCTGCAGTCCATGGGGTCGCTAACAGTCGGACAGACTGAGCGACTTCACTTTCACTTTTCTCTTTCATGCACTGGAGAAGGAAATGGCAACCCACTCCAGTATTCTTGCCTGGAGAATCCCAGGGATGGGGGAGCCTGGGGGGATGCAGTTTATGGGGTCACACAGAGTCGGACATGACTGAAGTGACTTAGCAGCAGCAGCAGCAGCAGTGACTAGATGAATAATTTGCTGTGTAAACTGGAGATCTAAAAGGAATGGGGTATGTATGGGAATTCAGTTATTTAGTTAAGTTGTGATCAGTGACTGAAGGTTTCAACATACCTACTAATTCTATTAGAGCATTAAGTTAATCTCTTTCATTAAATTATATGTATTTATAATATCTACATCTTGACCCAAAGATGTATATATTATACATATTTTATGTATATATTATACATCTTTTATGTATATATACATCTTTTATGTGTATATATATATACCCAAATATATGTATGTCTATATAATCTTGACCCAAAGTCTCTAGTACTGAATTTTTCATAGATAATATGTTCTGTGGGAACATATTCTGAGTATAATTGAGGGCCTGACTGCACCCTGGGATTCCCTTAGAACATAATCCGTCATAGCAGGGAACTCAACAAAAGGGCCATCTTCAATAATTCAAGGGGTTTACTTTCACAAAAGTAGGAGAGGATTTCTATATATTATCATTTGATGACTTATATTGTGGATCATCCAACCACACTCACCCCAAATTCTGTGGAGGTTCTGAATTAGCTAATCACTCCCCCCACTAGGCTCATCTAGTGTCTCTGCCACTCAGTCCCCATATTCCAGCCACACTGAGCAGCTTTGTACTCCTGGAATATGCCATGTTAAAATCCTCACAAATGATACTCCCTTTGCCAAGAACATCTGTGACCCATTCTCCATGATTTGTATCCCTAACATCAGAAAAATAGACCAGAGGAGAGAAACAGAGTCCAAGACGGGAGAATTATAAAGGAATTGTTTAAACTCAACACCACAATTCCATAGAAATCTCTTCCAGCACTAGCATTCCCATCCTCAAATTAAGAGTAGTCTCTGCCCCTTCTGGAAGAAAATTTGGGGTAACTAGGGCTTCCTCAAAGCTCAGTCGGTAAAAAATCTGCTTGCAATGCAGGAGATCTGGGTTCGGTTCCTGGATTGGAAAGATCCCCTGAAGAAGAAAGTGGCAACCCACTCCAGTATTCTTGTCTGAAGAATCCTATGGACAGAGGAGCCTGGCAGGCTACAGACCATGGGATCACAACAGTCAAGTACAAGACTTAGCGCCTAAACCACCACCAGTAAGTCCCCAGTTCTCTGGGATAATTTAGATTAATATCTGTACTAATATGAAGCTATATTGGGCTCAGAAACCTGAAGTCACCCTGAGCTCCCCACCGAGCAGGCCATGCTTACTAATAAACTTGACACTGTAGCAGACAATGTAGTGGTGGAGATTTAAAGACTGACACCTTTTGGTTTAAATCCTGATTCCAACATATACTAGCTATGTGACTTTGGGCAAATAACTTCCCCTTTCTGGACCTCGGCGTTCTCCACCACCAAACATGATGGTCGTGATGGTTTAGTCGCTAGGTCGTGTCTGACTCTTGCGACGCCATGAACTGTAGCTTCTTTAGACTCCTCTGTCTATGGGATTTCCTAAACAAGAATACTGGAGTGGGTTGCCATTTCCTCCTCCCGGGAATCTTCCCAACCCAGGAAACCAACCCAGGTCTCCTGCATTGACAGGCAGACTCTTTACCACTGAGCCACCAGGGACGTGGATAATAATAACTCTCCATGTGGTAGCTGTGAACATTAAATGATATCATTCATTCGAGAGCTCAAAACAATGCCTGATACATAGAAAATGCTCAGTTTAAAATCAGTACAATTATTTTCACTTTGGTCCTTGATCCTGGGATACAACTCTGCTCATACATCCATAGAACAATTATACATCATTTCATTTTTGCTAGATGCTCATACATCCATAGAACAATTATAGATCATTTCATTTTTGCTAGATGCTAGTGATACAAAGAAGAATAGGATATGTTCTTGTTCTCAGCTCTCAGTCGGTGAGGGAAACAACCATATAAGCAGCTGAGTATATTATCATCAGCTGAATAGAAAACGATTTTACCAAGTAAAATAGAACATATTCTATGGCACAGTGAACATGCAACAAGCTGTAAGTACAGGACTACGAACAGAGTTTTACTGGCAAAAAGGAGACCAGGGGAGAAAAAGTAGATTGTCAAAAAAGCCTAGCTGTTCACACATATAAACTATCCAAAAACCTGTGTATTACTGATAGTGGGCTGACTGGTACACTTACAAGCTTGAGAGACAGCACTGGATACCCTTATTTAAAATAATCTTATTTAAAGTGGGGGGTTCATGTTTGGGAGTTCGTGTAAAAAAATAAATAAATACAAAAAATAAATTAAAAAAAATTTCAAAAAAAAATAAAAATAAAAAATAAAATAAAATAATCTTCAGACAGCAAGAACGAACCATAGCCAAGCTGACTCCTTAAGCTATGTCTAGGCTAAGGCAGCCTTCTTAGAGCTAGAAAATAGGTCAGTTCTTCAGCAGCAGCTGGGAGTAGGAGTAGCACAGAACTGTGATCGCCAGGACCTTCCCCTCAAAGCTTCCAGATTTAGATAACACATGCCTACATGTTTTCTCTTAAATACCTATACATTTTATTGATCTCTTATAAAC